>CAUYUJ010001238.1:46979-59479 GCA_963575745.1 Prorocentrum cordatum
TAATACTCTGAATAACAATAATAAGACCAACACTAATACTAATATTACTAATACTACTAATAAGAATGATAACAATATTCATGTACATGATAAGCACAATCCTATGAACTATATAAATGATATGACTGTTAGTACTGATACTAAGTGGACGAATGCTAATAAGATCGATGATACCAATACGACGAATACTAATAACACTCGCAATCAGACGACGAAGACGAATATTAAGACGAGGAGGATGAGGAGGAGGAAGAGGAAGATGAGGAGGATTAGGAGGAGGAGGAGGAGCAACATGAGCAGGAGGAGGAGACGGAGGAGGAAGAGGAGGAGAGGATGATACGGAGAACACGAGGACGAGGAGGAGAGCATTTTGTGGGGCCTTCATGGGGTCTCATAAGGGGGCCTCCTGGGAACGTCTTGGGGTGCCTACGGGGGCCTCTTAGGGACCTCCTGGGGGCTCTTGGAGGCCTCTTGAAGCTTTTTCGGGCCGTCTGAGGGGGGCGATTGACCAGTCGGACGCCTTCGGAGGCCGTCTTGGGGGCCCCATTAGGGCGCTTTGGGGACGCCTCGGGGCCCTCTTGGGAGCCTCTAGGGCGACCTTGGGGTCCTCTTGGGCCGATTCGGGGCCCTCTTGAGAACCGCGGTAGGAAACCCAAGCATGCGAGAACCGAACATCCTTCTGCTACCTACATGGCATCAGCGGTTTTGGGTCTCCTCGGGTTCACGTGGAGGGCCTCTTGGAGCCCTCTTGGGCCGTCTTAGGGGGCTCTCGCGCCGTCTTGAGTGCGTCTTGAGGGCCTCTTGGGCTGCCTCGCGCGGTCTGGAGGCGTTTCGGTGCCGTCTTGGCTGTTTCAGAAGCCGTCCTGGAGGCAATCTTGGGCGCTTGGAGGCTCACCAGAGCTCCAGACAACGCTTTCTGAGCGGCGATCTTAGATACGCGCGCGGGCCGAGGGGAGGGGGCCAACACACATTAAAAACCTTCTCAGGCAACAGACGACGGGCATTCTAACACGCCCACTCCGTGCAGGCACAGTGGCGGATGCCTGGCCTAATCTAGCTTATACGTTTGCCACACATGCCCTGAATGGGCCCAAGGGGGTATATACCAGCGCTGAACATGCAGCGGGCTGTGCAAAACGCGAAATCCCCCCGCCATCTTTCGCATCCAGACAGAGGGTCGCCGTGGTTCCAGGGCCGAGGAGGATCTAAGGTCGACGGGGATCTAGGGTCGAGGAAGACTTCGGATCGAGGAGGATCTAGGATCGAGGGGGATCCAGGATCGAGGACGATCTAGGATCGAAGGACTGTGGAAGGGCGGCGCGATGGGCGGCGGGCCGCGCACCAAACGGAATCCCCCCGCCAGTCGAACGCGGAATTATCCCACCATCCTCCCGTCCTTAGTTTTTTGGGCTCAGGCCATGTTGGCACGTGCCCGCCGAAGGGGGCAGAGAGCTCCCGAAACGCATCGCATACTCTAGACGACGTCTTCGACTGCGCAGTGTAAAAAGTGCCGTGGAAGGGCGGCGCGATGGGCAACGGGCCGCGCGACGATTGGAATCCTCAAACCATTTCGCTGCCCTGACACGCCCGTGTTGAAACGCCACACGTCCCGTATGCAAAACGACAGTTTAAAATCGCTGCGTATTTGCCCATCGTGTTGGACCACTTTTTTGAACGTTTTGGCGATGGGCAGTGGGTCGCGCAAAAGGCGGAATCCTTGTTGGTAGCAGCTCGCGGGAGCTTGGGGTGCTCTCGAAATTCAGTATTTCGAGTAGTGTGCGCTAGCGTTTGGTCATCGATGTGATCGCGCCGATGTAGCGTCGATCTACAGTGGAGACCCATGCCAAGTACCCTGCTCGCGTCCAGGGTGCCCTGGGTTTCTTGGGTTTCGATAGTTTTGCGATGGGAAGTGTAACGTTCCCACACCAACAACCAATGGACGTCCTGGGATCTCAAGGTTGGGTTTCCTGTGGAAGGTTTCTTGCGTACTGGCCTCCACTATAGCATCGATGTCAGCGTTGATCAGCGTCGGCCAGCGTCGATGCGCAATAGGCCGCAAGATGGCACGGGAGGCTCCCATGAGTTGCCGCAGAAATGCTCCCGCCATCTCTTCCAGGCCTGGTGGAGCATCGAGTATCTGGAGGATCGAGGATCGAGGAGCGAGGAGCGAGGAGCGAGGATGGTCGAGGGTCGATGTAGATCGACGATCGGTGGAGGATCGAAGAGGATCTAGGACCGAAGGTTTCGAGTGTTCATTGGCCCGTGAATGGGCGGCGCGATGGGTAGCGGGCGGGGGGGGCAGCATAGTCGATATTTGCCGCAGGCTCAAATTAGACCTCGCCATCCCTGGTGGGCTGCGAGCTGCGAAACCGTCTCCACTTTCGAGGGCTGCTGGGTTGGGCCAGCATAGTGGGTACTTGCCGCAGGCTCAAATTAGACCTCGCCATCCCTGGCGGGGCTGCGATCTGTGAAACCGTCGCCACGGGACTCAAGAAAGCAAGGCGGCGTTTTTGGTTGATGTGTTGTTGTTTCTGCTCCGAGGGCCCTCGCCATGCCCAGGGGCCGTCAGACACCGATCCAGCCACCACCCACCAGACCACCTCAGCCCAACCCGACCCAGAGTCCTCAATCTGTCCTCCATCTCCAGTGGATGGGGGGGGGGCCAGGGAGCATTGAAAACACACAGATGGAACCCGTACCCGAAATTGGGATCGTCGGGTTCGGTTGGGGTGGTCTCGTACAGTGCTGTTTTTAATGCATGCTCCGCGTGCGGATCATGTATTCAAAATGCAGGGATCTAGTATTAAAAACAACGATGAGTTCATGCATGAATTTATTATTACATTAATCATGTATTAAGAATCCAGTATTTTGAAACATCCTATGTATTAAAAACTGCCCTGTAGGTTGCCATTCAGGATGATCCTGTCCGGGGGAAGGGGCCCAGAGCTCGGGGGTGTCCACGCTGGTGCGGGCGGCCAAGAGGAGGGGGGGGAATTGCTATGGGGGGGGTGGATGTCGTGGCCGGGGCCATTATACTTTCCCGGATCTCGTGGCCCCCTTTTTTCTCACTCCTCCTCCTCGTCCTCCTCCTCCTCCTCCTCCTCCTCCTCCTCCTCCTCCTCCTCCTCCTCCTCCTCCTCCTCCTCCCCCCCCTCTTTCAAAGTCGTCTGTCGTTGCCCCCTCGTCCGCGCGCGCGCTTCTGGCCATGATTTGCTGAGCGCCTCATGGACGCGCCCCCCCTGGACGCCCCGACTCAGGTGAGGAAGAGATGCCGATGTGTCGGCGCGCCGCTTGTTCCGACGTGCGGCCTTCCGCCTTTGAGAGGGCGCCGCGGCCACCAGGGGCAACTTCCCCCTCAGACGCAAGTTTTGCGGTTGGCTTGCCGCGGTGCCGGGAGTGTTTAGAAGAAGCAGCGTGGCGACATACACCTCCAACAAAACGATGGGCAGCGGGCCGCGTATCAACCCTCCTTTCGCCTTATTTGGCGTTTGCCGCCGCTTTCGGTTTTGGGGGGGACTACTTCGGGCCACTTCGGGCCCCAAAGGACCCTCAACAAAACGACTCGAAATGAAAAGCCGGCCCAGGGAAGCAGGACTGTGTCCGCAATTCGGTCGGTTCGGCTGCCTCGCAGCCGGCCCGTAGAACAGGAGGGGGTGGGAGGAGGCTTCTCGTCACCTTTTCGTATGTTTTTTCTTGCATCTTCGGAGGCTTCCGAGGCCCAGCGTTGGCTTCCAGGAGCGGCGCTCCATCTGGAGCGTTCCGGGAATGCTGGAATCGTCCCGAGCGGCCGACGGATGCCCGAGCTGTGGAAGGGGGCGGCGCAGCAGGCAGTCGGCGGTGTGAAGAGCAGATCCTCCCGCCATCTCTTCCTGTAAGGGGGGAAAGCGATACACATTGCTCATTTCTCATTCCTCGAAAGTTCTTTGATTTTTTTGGGGGGCAGGATCCTTTCATTTCTAATTCTTCTATCCTGGGCTTCTTCCTGGCCACTGGGGGGCCAGGAACGATTAAACGAGCACACTTAGAAATGAGCACGATCAAAAATGAACGACGTGTACCGATATACCCCTGCCCGTCCCCCAAGACATCTGGCGCCGCCCATCTGCCCCTGCAGAGTTCTGCTCGGGCTGCAGCGGTGGCCACGGAGCGATTTCCACGTGAACTGCCGTCCAGCGGGACGACGCCGTCGCCGCTGCATCGGTGGCGTTCCCGCCAGAGAAGCACTTACCGCGTTGCAGGATTTCCATGGACTGCCCGTCCAATGGAACCACGCTCTCGCCGCAGTGTTACTCGGCTTCTTGCATCAGAAGAGAAGTAGCTTCCGTTGCAGCGTCTGCCGCACGAGGGAGCATGTCATAAGAACCTCCGTCCCCCGCGCAGGCTGTATTGCTGCATCAGCAAACGATGTGCTCCCGCTTGGTAGTTTGTTGCGCTTCAGGACAACATGATGGTATCCATGTCTTCCTCGACATTTCGCATATGTCGCGAGAGCGCCGATCTTGTTCTGCTTCTCTCTCCTCCCCTCCTCCCCCTTCCTCCTTCTTCCCCCCTTTTCACTTCCCTCCTCCCTTCCTCCGCACTTCCTCCTCCTCCCAGACCCCCGACGTCACGATTTTTCACAACGTCGATCCCCAGAGGACTTGTTCGACCTACACCCCGGGGCCAGCTTTTCATCCCGCGCTTTGTTGTTGGACGGTCCCGGGGCCCAGCGAGGGCCCCTTGGAGGCAGAAAACGGCAAAAACTCTCTCGCTGCGATCTTTCCGGCGACGCGAGGGGGTCTGGCCCTCCTCCTCCTCCTCCTCCTCCTCCTCCTCCTCCTGACCCCCCCCCAGCAGCCTGGGAGATAGTTTTTCTAATTCCCTGGCGATATAACGGGCGTGACCTGGGGGAGGTGGCGGAGGGGGCCGGTCACGGCACGACTCGCGCCGGCGCCGTCTGGGAATGCCCCGGAATGGTTCATTCCGACTCGGCGCCGGCGCGAAGCGTGACGCGACCACGGGGGGGAGAGGGGGGATGGCTCATTTCCCTTACCATGCTGTCGACTCGGCTCCCGAGTCTGAGCGTGGCCTGCAGAAGGTCCATCGGGGCATGGGCACCACCGCTGTGAGGCTATCGTCAAGCTCCAGCTGCTGGGATGGTCCTCGACCCTCCAGAAGTCGAAGAACATGTTAAAGTGGTAAGAGAGGCGTGTGCTTCGGCCACGCGCAGAGGGGGTGGGGCAAGCTAGGTGCGCTTGCGACTCATCTGACATCCCATCCCTCCCTCCTGTCCCTTCCAATGGCGCTGATTTTTCTCTATCCGTGGACGCGTGTTATAGCCGACCTGCGACTCACACAGAAAGACCGCTTCGTGTTATGCCCCATCGGAAACATGGGAGCTGTGTGCACAGGAGGAGGAGGAGGAGGAGGAGGAGGAGGAAGAAGCGGAGGATGAGGAGGAGGAGGAGGAGGAGGAGGAGGAAAAGTAGGAGGAGGAGGAGAAGGACGAGGAGGAGGACGAGGAGGAGGACGAGGAGGAGGATGATGAGGAGGATGAGGAGGTGGCGGGTGAGCAGGAGGATGAGTGGGAGGAAAAGAGGAGAAGGATGAGGACGAATTGCAGCAGCAGGAACTAAAGCGGAAGGATCGGAAGGGAAAGGTGAAGCAGGGGAAGGCAGAGGAGGGGAAATGGGGAAGGCGACAACGATGAATGAAGACTCGGATTCAGAAAAGCGGCCCGCTCTGGGGCGAGACGAACTGCAGCGGCAGGAACTGGAGTGGAAGGAGCGGGAGGAACACGAGGACCACTGGAAAGCGGAGGAGGGGAAATGATGGGGGGGGGACCACAATGAAGCAGGACTCGGATCTAGAAAAGTGGCCCCCGCTCGGGCGAGAGCGTCATGCTGAACGAGGGGAGCAACACGCGGATCCGAAAAACAAGGCCCACGCAGCAGCGGGAGCTTGGATGGTTGAGAACCACAGTGCAAATCAACTTTGACATCTTGTAATTTATAATTACACGCAGAAGGGGCGGGAGATATTCCAGACAACTCCAGGGGAGGAGGGGGAGTAGTGCTCATACTCTTTTTCACTGTGGAGGGGGAAGGCTTCTTAGAAACGCCCTGCTTCTTAGAAGGCGCGGGCCTCAACTATGGATGTAAGGCCGGCGCCTTCCGAGAAACAGGCTTCTTCTCTAAGGAGCCTCTCCCCCTCCTCCTGCCCCCATGTGCTCGCGGCCAGCAGATGGCGAAGATGACAACAAAATGGTCGCAGAAGCGTGTGCTTACAGAAGGGCGTGTGTGTGTGTACGATGGTGCTTGCTTGGCCGGTGGCAATACCTGCATAGCTCTACCTGTCACCTCACAACGCGCTGCCCCTAATGCGCGCGCGTCTCTGGGGGGCATCCAGACTCGTAGTGCGGGCGCGGTCCCCCAGGGGGTGGGCATGTGCGGATAGGCTCACTGGTACGATAATCCCTCTCTCAGGAGACTGTTTTTTCAAGGGTCCAGCGAAAACCCGGGTTATCGGGCTTGCCCCCACCTCTCCCCCCCCCCAGGATAACCTAACCTTGCCAGTTGCGCTGGTCCGGGGTGGGGGGGCGCGTGCGTATGCAGGGTTGCCCACAGCGCGAAGGTTAGGTTGTCGGCCCCCATCCCCCTCCCGGAATACCCCGGGTTCTCGCAGATTTTTTTGTTAAGAAAGGTCTCGAGGTCATCGGCCGCTTCTGGTGTGTGGGGGCGGGGGCTCCCGGCGGGGCGCAGGACGTGCCGGGGGCCGCCGACGTGGCGGCGGCGGCGGCCGCCGCGACGCCACCCGACGCCGGGGGCCGCGCGCCGGCCGCGGCCACCGCAGAGGCGCGGCCGATCGATCGATCTGCCGATCGATTCGGGGGCGGCCGGGACTCGGGCGATCGCAAAATGGATTGAGGGGGCGTGGATCAACGACGGGTCCCGTTCCCATGGGAGATTGTAGACTTCCGCCGCCGAGCGAGGCGGCACTGGCCGCATTTTGGGGAGGGCACCTCCCCTGACCCATGGATTTGGCGACCGCGCGCCACAAGCATGGATCGCTAATCCATGTGTGCGCGCCCCCGAGACTAGGGGGGGTGGATATCATGGCAGGGGCCATGATATCTCACCAGATCTCATGGCGCCTCTTCTTGTTTCGTTACGTCCCCAGCCCCCCCCCCTGGGCCGCGCACGTGCCGCCTGTCATGAGTAGCACGCCCCCCTCTTGGACGCCCCCCTCTTGGCCGCCTCCGAGTTGAAGAAAAATAGCCAACAATGACATCAACACAACATTTCAACGAATCCAAAGAGCTCTCAAGCTGTGGGCGCGCAATTTTTTGATGCATGGCTCCAATTCGTGTCAACGAGTGACTTCTAGATTCGAGCTTCGCATCTCTTTGATCGGCGCTGTAGTTCTTGGCGAGCGCCAATCCAAGAAATCCGCACGGACCTCCGAGTTTTCATGTTTCTGACATTGTTTGGAGGACCAGGGAGGATGATGATGAGGAGGAGGGGGATGAGGATGTGGAGGAGGAGGAGAAGGAAAAGGAAAAGGAAAAGGAGAAGGATGATCCATTCGCGGCCAGCCAAAACGGGTATTGAGGAAGGGGAGCGAACAATGACACAAACATAAAATCTCGTAGGTCCACGCGGATTTCTTGCATCGGCGCTGGAGTCCCTGGTGGCGCCGCCACTGGCGCGCCCCGCGCGCCAGGGAGGGGGTCCAGCGCCGATCCAAGAAATCCGCGCGGACCTCCAATTTGTCATGCTCATGTCATTGTTTGTTCCCTTCGTGAGGATCAGGGAGGAGGAGGTGGAGGAGGAGGGGAAGGAGGAGAAGGAGGAGGAGGAGGAGGCGGAGGAGGAGGAGGAGGAGGAGGCGGAGGAGAGGTAGAGAACGAGGAGGAGGAGGAGGAGGAGGAAGAGGAGGAGGGGGAGAAGGTTGACGAGGATGGACGAGAACGTGGACAAGGAGGGGGAGCAGCGAGAGCGGCAGAATATCTCATTCGTCGGGCAATGGGGCGAGGGGCGTGGGCGCCTTCTGTCAGGGCCCCGCCCGTGCGCTGGCGGACCAGCTTGTGGACGACGTCGGGGAGGCCGACGAGGCCTGTGCGGGTGAAGGGGGGGGGAAGCAGCTTCCTCCTTCTCCCTCTCCTCCTCCCCTCTTACTTCCCTGCTCCTCCCTGCTCCTCCTTCCTCCTTTCTCCTAACGGCTCGGCCTCATGTACGTATGATTCCTCGCCATTTCGTTTGGACTTTGTTTTTGGCCTCCCGAGGTTTGTTCGTGCTGAGCTGACGTCGGCGATGTCTCCTCCCCCTCGTCTTGACCCGTTCCATTGCCTCCGCGATATATCGGTCCATTGTCATGTTGTTGGCTGTGCTTCTCATCTTTTTCGATTGCTATGCTCCGTCCGTCACCCGAGTCTGGCGCGTCTCCCCACGTGCTCGTTATTGTTTCTTCTTCCTTCCTCCTCCCTCCTCCTTCCCCTGCTCCTCC
Organism: Prorocentrum cordatum; assembly: GCA_963575745.1. NCBI lineage: Eukaryota > Dinophyceae > Prorocentrales > Prorocentraceae > Prorocentrum > Prorocentrum cordatum. The sequence continues at coordinate 55,467 of CAUYUJ010001238.1, forward strand.
CCCTCCCGCCTCAGGAATTCTCTAGGAGCTTCTGGAGGCCTCGGAAGGTTTCCTGGGACTTCCCTGGGGGCCTCCAGGAGGTCGCAGCCTCGCCACGAGGAAAAGTAACCCGAAAAGAACACACATCTTTTTTTTTGCCGCCTTTTTTCTGCCATTCGGGGGCCTTTCCGTGGGACACTGCTGCGAACTAACAAAGGCGTGCCCAGGTGCGTTTTTCTCACCCCTGCGCATTGTTTTTCCTGGCCTCTCATGCCCCTTTTAGGCATCCCCGTCCTTCCCCTCTCTCTATCATTCAGGCCTGGGATTGGGATGAGTATGATTTGCTCCAGAGAGTTCCGGAACACCCTCAGAGCGTTCCTGATCACTCTGTACTTGGTTTTTCTATGGTTTTCGTGGGCCTACAGTGTCTGCCTCGCAGTGGTAGCGACGGCAGAGGGGGAAGGGGAGGAGGGCGTTGTTGAGAAGGATGGTGGAGGGGACAGGGAGGAGGAGGAGGAGGAGGAGGAGGATGAGGAGGAGGAGGAGGAGGATAATTATAGTAATAATAATAATAGTAATAATAATAACAATAATAATAATACTGATAATAATAATAACAATAATAATAACAATAATAATAATAATGATAATAATAGTAATAGTAATAATAATAATAATACAAATAATAATACGAATAATAATAACAACACTGATAATAATAGCAAGAACAATAATAATACAATGAATAAGCATAATTCGCCCGCGCTGGTCTGTGCTCGAGGTGTACCAGATCAGTTTAGGTTGTATCGGGCAGTTTTCATGAATTTGTGCAGCCATGTAGACCACTTATACGTCTGCTCGAGGAAATCTACACACAACGGCGCACCTGGTCTGGGGCCCCCCGGCTGGGCCCCCGACCACAAATGTGGTGCCCGGGCTGCCCGGGGCCCTGCCAGCGCGCCGGGGCCCTCCAAGATCGCCCGAAGACGGCCCCGGGATGCTCGAAAACGCGCTGCCTCGAGACTGCCAAAACAGCCTATGACGGCACCAGATCGGCCGGAATTGGCGGCTCATTGTCCGAGAGGCTCCCGAGACGCCCCAAGAGGCCTCCACGAGGCCTCCCAAGAGCCTCCACGAGGCCTAGGCACAATTAATTGATCAAGAGTGTTTTTAAGGAATTTTAGTTTTCTCGCCTTTTCGTCTTCCCAGCGCTCCCAGGCGGCCCGACGCCCCAATACAGCCCAAGAGGCTCCCAAGATAGCCCCAAGATGGCCCCGAGAGGGCTTCAAGACGGCCTAAGAGGCCTCCAAGACGGCCCCAGAGGCCCCCAAGACGACTCCAGAGAGGATCCAGACGGAACCGCGAACGGACATTTCGAGCCCTCGGCCCCGATCGGCTCCCACGAAGCTCCGAGAGGCCCCAAATAACCCCCTAAGGGGCCCGAAGAGGCCCCCGTGAGGCCTCCAAGAGGCCCCACGAGGCCTCCACGAGGCTCCCCAAAGAGCTAACATACATGTTTAAACGTAGGTCTCGAAGGATTTACGCGTTCTCATTTTTGTTGGCTTCCCAACGCTCGAAGGCGGCCCTTCCAAGATCGCCCCAACATTGCCCAAGAGGCTTTTTAGAGAGCCCGAGACGCCCCGAGAGAGCTCCAAGACGGACCCAAGAGGGCTCCGATTTGGCCCAAGAGGCTTCCATGACGGCCCCCAGAGGCTTCCAAGACGACTTCAGGGAGGGTGGAGGCGGGGGCCCCGAACGGACATTCGAGCCCTCGGCCCCGAGAGGCCCCCAGGAAGCTGCGAGACGCCCACAAGGGCCCCCCCAAGAGGCCAGGAGAGGCCTCCAAGAGGCCTCCAGGGGGCCCCCACGAGGCCTCCACGAGGGTCCCCAAAGAGCCAAATCCATTACCTCGTCAGAGTTTTTGAAGGACTTCCGCATTCTCACCTTTACAGCTTTCCGACGGTCCGAGGCGGACCAAGAGGCCTCCAAGATCGCAGCAACCCTGCCCAGGAGGCCCCCAAGCTCGCCCCAGCCCGCCTCAAGAGAGTCCCCGAAGGGAGCCCCAGAGTGTCCATCACGGCGGCCCCAGAGCGGCCCCAGGAGGACCCTCGCGCTGCCCAGGACGGCAACAAAACGCATCGCCGCGGCCCCACGGCGGCCCCCAAGAGGGCCGGCTCGAAGAAGGGCACCAAGAGGATTCCAAAAGGACCCCAAGAGCGGTCACGCGAGAGAGCGCTCGCGTGACCGATGCTTGACTGCTCCTGGGGCCCCTTGGGACGCCCCTGCGGCCTTCTAGGGGCCCTCCCAAGCCGTCTTCGAGGATGCTGAACGCTCCCGGACAGCCCCAAGATGGCCCCAGGAGGGCTCCAAGAGGACCCCAGGATCGGGCACGCAAGCTGTCTCGCGAGAGTGGTGCTGGTGCTGGTGCCGCTGTTGGTGGTGCTGCTGGTGCTGTTGCTGGTGCTGGGGGGCGAGTCCTGGGCGGGGACGCCCTCCCAGATTCCCCACCCACTGTGGCCCACGACGTGATTTACCCCTTCCGTAGCCTCTCGGGCCTCCCCTCCGCCGCTCAAGACTGCTCTGGATGCCACCAAGATTCGATCGGAGCGGCCTGACAGGGCCGAAGACGCCCGGATACCTGTTTCAAGACGGGTCAAGAGGCCCCGAAGGTGTTTGAAGAAGGCTCCAAGATGCGCCCCGAGAGGGCCCCAAGATGCCAAACTTGGCACTTTGGGTATTGGCAGCATCCAAAACGGCCCATGAGGCCCTACAGATCGCTCCAGGACGGCCCAAGAGGCCTCCAAGAGGGTCCCAGGACGGCCCAAGAGAGCCCCAAGACGGTCCAAGAGGCGCCCAAGACGGCCCAAGACGGTCCTGAAATGAGTCCAAGAGGGGGAACGCCAACTGACATTTCGAGCCATCCGCCACCAGTGGGCCCCCCAGGCCGCAGCAGGGACCCAAAAGGCCCCCAAGGGCCCAAAAAGAGGCCCAAGAGGCCCCCACAAGGCCCACATGAGGCCACAAGAAGCTTCAAGTCTTGCTTCACGAGGCGCCCGAGGGGCATGCCAAGAGACCGCGAATTACAGGCATCCAAGAATCCTTTGGCACAAAACTAAGGCACAATAGCAGTACGGGCCGAAGGCCATAGATAAGCAAGCAATTCGTTTGGTGACGGACCCATCCCTGTGCAGTCATGTGTAGTGCAGGGCGCGGGTCTCTCTTCATACACTGCGCGCCGCGGGGGAATGCGGAAAGATGGCTGCCGCGGGGCACGCGTGCACGGGTGCGCTGAACTCCTCGTGGGGCACGCTCCGCGTGAAGGGCCGCGCGAACACGCCCACTGAGGCCGCGGGTGGACCTCCTCGGGGCACGCCCCGTGCGAGGCATGCGGCATGTGCCGAAATGGGCGCGGGGACGCCACGCGAAGCTGCCAATTGGTGCCATAGGTGGAGCTCCTTCTGGGGCATGCTTCGCGTGACAGGTGTGCCGACACGGGCGGGTGGGGGGCGTTGCACGAGCCTTGTCTCTGGGCCTTTAGGTGGTGCTCCTTGTGGGCACGATCCTCGTGATGAGGTATGCCGCAGTGGCCCGGGGGGGGTGGGTGGGTGGCGCAGCACGAGCCCTGCTTCTGGGGCCGCGGGTGGAGATCCCTGTGGGCCACGATCACGATCCGCGTGCGAGGTGTGCAGAAGTGAGCGGGAGGGCGGGAGGCGAACCTTGACCCTGGGGCCGCCCGCGGAGCTCCCTGCGGGGGGCCACGGCCTGTGCAAGAGGCGTGCCGGAGCGAGCGGGGCCGTGCTATGGAGCTCCCCTCGGGTGCCGCAAACTGCATTTACACATGGTTCATTTCGAATTCTTCGAAAGTTCTTGGATTTTTTTTGGGCCAAGGTCCTTTCATTTCTAATGGTAGAAACGAGCAGAAGTAGAAATGAGCATGATTAGAACTGAACGACGTGTGCGTGCCACCGTGCGGACCTCGTCTCCGGGGATGCAGGTGGAGCTCCCCGTGGGGCGCGACCCCTTGTGGGGGGCGT
>CAUYUJ010001238.1:61979-71979 GCA_963575745.1 Prorocentrum cordatum
GTTTGTAGCAGTTTCAAGGGTTCTCATAGTTGAAATCCCAGGAATGGTGTTCTGGTGCGATGTAGGATGGTCGGAGATTCACGACTGTCGTCCGGGCGCGACATTCGCTTCGATTCGCGGCGCTGAAGTGCCGAGGACGGTGTTTTAGAACGGTTGGCGATTCTGCGACGGTTGTCTTCATGTGGGGCACTCCTCGCAGTGAAGACGCGTGATGGCTGGTACCTGTGAAGAGGGAGATTGGAGGGAGGGGTTATTGCAACCTCCTCCCTCCTCCCTCCCTCCCTCCTCCCTCCTCCCTCCTCCCCCTCCTGTGGCGGCGAGTGGCCTCTCTGGGACGCCTGAAGTCCTCGATCCTCTCCTCGATCCTCGATCCTCGCTCCCCTCGTCCGCAGGAGGCCCTGGGGCTGCTCGACGCAGCCCAGGGGCTCGGGCTGGGCGGCTGAGACCGCGCTTGCGCGCGGGGCAGCTTGCGGCGCGTGCCTGCTAGCTCCCGCTTGATGGGGCGGGCAGAGGCAGGCACGGACCGGGTGGGCGGCGGCGGGACAGCATTCAGGGGGGCAGTGTGGGAAGGGAGGGGGCTGCTGATACTGATGATGCTGCTGCTGATGATGATGGTGATGGTGTCATGGCGATGTTGCTGCTGATGCTGATGCTGATGATGATGCTGCTGCTGATCACGATGATGCTGATGATGATGACGTTGATGATGCTGCTGCTGATGATGCTGATGATGATGACTACGATGATGATGCTGCTGATGATGCTGCTGATGATGATGTCGATGCTGATGATGCTGACGATGCTGCTGATGCTGATGCTGCTGATGATGGTGATGCTTATGATGATGATGATGATGATGATGATGCTGATGATGATGATGATGATGATGATGGTGATGGTGATGATGATGATGATGATGATGATGATGATGAGGATGATGATGGTGATGATGATGATGATGATGAGGATGATGATGATGATGCTGATGCTGATTATGATGATGATGAGGAGGATGCTGCTGCTGCTGATGATGGTGGTGGTGATGATGATGATGATGATGATGATGATGATGATGATGATGATGATGGTGATGATGATGATGATGGGGTGGAGGAGGGGGAGGAGGAGGAGGAGGAGGAGGAGGAGGAGGAGGAGGAAGGAGGAGGAAGAGGACGAACAGCAGCAGCAGCAGGAGTTGGAGTGGAAGAAACTGGCGGAGCAGGAGGACAAGGGGAAGGCGGAGGAGAGGCAGCGAGGGGGGTGACAACGATGAACAATTACCCATATCCAGAGAAGTCGCCTGCGCGGGGACGAGAGCGCCATTCCCGATCTGAGACATGCGGGGTGCTTGTCCTAGAACTTCCCTGCGTCCCTTTCAGAACACCTGTTTGCTGCAAGCACACGCGCATGCTTCCATGCTTCAAGTGCTAGGCCTAGGACGCTTGTACTGTTGGGGGGGGCACGACGCCTGCCACAGAACATAGTACCCTGACGCCTGCCGCCGTCTGGCGGGGCCTCCTTGGAGGATGACACATGCCATGGTATTTTGATATCCGGTCGCGATCTGGCGGGGCCTCCCTGGAGGAAGAGAATAAGGAACAAGGGAAGGAAGATAAAGGGGGGAAGGATGAGGAGGAGAGATGAGGAAAAGTACTTGGTGCGGAGCTTGCAAGAGAGGGGCCTGTGGAGCTCGCACGAGGAGGATGGAAGGAACAATCTTATCTTCAGGGGCAGCAGAATCAGGACGTGGGGACTACGTTTGAACTGGGACGAGCTCTTCAAGGACTTGATCATTGTCCCTGGCACGGGAGGGATGCCTTCCCTCACGGACTCGCTTCACACGTGCCCGAACACAGGGGCGCTACTCGGGCCACCGAGGCGCGCCCCAGCAGGTTTACCAAGCCGTCCCGATTCTGTCACGCGCGTCCTCCTCCTCCTTACTCCCTCCTCCCTCCTCCATCCTCCCTCCTGCCTCGTCCTCCTCCTCCTTCCGCCTCCTCCCTCCTTCCTCCTTCCTCCTCCTCCTCCCTCCTCCTCCCTCCTCCCTCCTCCTCCCTTCCCCTCCTCCTCCTCCTCCTCCTCCTCCTCCTCCTCCTCCTCCTCCTCCTCCTCCTCCTCCTCCTCCTCTCCCCCTCCTCCTTCCACAGGTCATGCCGAAGAACATGGCCCCCCTCCCGTGCCCGCGGGGCTGCACGAAAAAGACTCCGGGAGCTCGGGGTGGGACTGCCGTCGAGCAGGGGGGGCTGTATGATTGAGCCGGGCGCGTCCCTTTGCGGGAGGAATATTCGAACACAGTCAACGCATGGCCGGGGGACGATGCTTTATCTACGTGCAAGTATTGTCTCGGCTCTTTCGTTTTTTTCGTCCAACATCCGCCTGTAGGGGGACATGCCCGACCTAAGTGTAGGGGGGCATGCCGAGCGCGCCGCGCCTCCAGCAGGCGCGGCAGACTCGCCCAGTGCGTTTCCGGGCCCACTTTGACCGCCACGGGTGGCATTCGCCGAGCGCGCTCCACTACTTGCAAAGTGCCTGATCGCGAATGTTCGAACACTATGTGTTCGCTCGATGTGACATACGTATGTATATATACATGTATGTTTGTATATCAATATGTGTATGTGCATTTGGGCATCGCGCATACACCGCGTTCGGCGATGCACACACACATATATATATTATATATATATCTATATATATATATATATATATATATATATATATGGTCGCCCCCCCCCCAAGATCCCCATGTTGCTTCCTCCTCCTCTCCCTCCTCCTCCTCCTCCCTTCTCCTTTCAGCTTCCTCCTCCTTCCCTCGTTTTCCTCCTCTTCCGCAGGCGGAACGTTTTTTTCCTTTTTTTCCTCCTCCCGCCCTCGGAGGCAATGTTTTTTTCCTTTTTTTCCCTGTGAAAACACAGGTTTTTCCCTATTTTTCCTTTTTTTCCTCTTTTTCGGTCTTTCCCCTGGGGCGGCGGAAAAATCTGGAGGGCCCGAACGAGGCAGGGAAAAGAGGAAAAAAAGGAAAAATAGGAAAAAACCTGTGTTTTCACAGGGAAAAAGAGGAACAAATCTCCGCGCCCCAAGGCCGGAGGAGGAAAAAGAGGAAAAATCCGTCTCTCCCTGTTCCTCCTCGTCGTCCTCCTCCTCCTCCTCCTCCCCGTCGTCGTCGTCGTCCTCCTCCTCCTCCTCCTCCGTCCATCTCCCTTTCCTCCTCTTCCGCAGGCGGAAAGTATTTTCCTTTTTTTCCTCCTCCCGCCCTCGGAGGCCGAGTTGTTTCCTTCTTTTCCCTGTGAAAACAAAGGTTTTTCCTTATTTTTCCTTTTTTTCCTCTTTTCCCTGCCTCGTTCGGTCCTCCGAATTTCTCCGCCGTCCCAGGGGAAAGACCGAAAAAGAGGAGAAAAAAAAGGAAAAATAAGGAAACAACTGTGTTTTCACAGGGAAGAAAAGGAAAAAACTCTGCCTCCGAAAGCGGGAGGAGGAACAAAAAAAAAAAAAAGTTCCGCCAGCGGAAGAGGAGGAACACAAGGGAGGGAGGACGGGGAGGAGAAGGAGGAGGAAAAGCGGCAGAGCAGGGGAGCGTGGAGGAGAGGAGGGAATTTTTTTTTTTCAATCGCTTCGGCGAGTTCGAGAACGAACAAAGCAGCTGCAGGCTGGGTCGGAACCCCCAACGTGCAACAAGGACGAACCATATCGAATGGCTGAAATACACCCCTCGTGGAATCTGCATGGCACCTCTTGGACATCTACATAGCATAGTCAGCAGCATGAACACGAACGGGCTCATATAATGTTGCGCGGCCTCCAAGGGCACAGCGGCAGCCCCAGAGCCGCTGGTGAAGACCATGTGTCCGCTCTGGGGCAAGGAAAACTTTTTGCAAGCGTGGTGGTTGCAGCGGTACCGAGGCCCACGGTTCTGGACGTCCTTCAGGGGGCCGAGGGTTCCTTTCGTGCAGAAAGAGCATGTCTGGCCTTCCAAGTTCTCCAGAATTTGGTCCTCTACCAGCATGTCGACGATCTCGCGGTCACTGGCGCGTATGAAGTCGAACAAGTTCCTCTTGAAACCAGTGCGCTCCGGCCTGGACGTGCAAGTTCTCTTGCCGTGCCGCACGTAAGGCACCTTCCTCGCACTCTGTTTTGGCGTCTGCTTCTGCGTCAGTGTTTTTCCCGTGTGCTTCGGGGCTTTCCGCTTGGGCTTCCCCGTCTTCAGGACAGCGCGCGCCTTGCCCCGCTTAGGCGCGGGGAAGACGCGTCCAGTCGCCATGGAGCGGCCTTGGCGCGGCTCTGGCCGACGGCCCTGGCAAGGAACGGGCAGGCGCGCCTTATCCCCTGGCGCGCTGACGCGCTTGAGCCCAGACAGACACGGAGGGTGGCAAAGGCGTGCTTTTGCAAGGATGTTTTTTTTCATCAATTACGGCTGCTTTATTTAGTTCGTGGGTGTCATTTGGGTCATTAGTATGATGTTGCTGCGTTCTGTCGCTGTTCTGTCGGCTGTTTCCGTTATTGTCTCAGTGGTGGTGTTTCTGATGACCGATTATCGGCGTCATGATCGTTGCTGTGTTGTTTCCTGTGTGCCGCCGTTTGTGTGCTATTGTGGTGTTGCGTCGTTGTTTCCGTTGGCTGGCTGCGCCTTGAGTCTCAAACGGCGACTGGGGGGAGGGAGGAGGAGAGAGAGGGAGAAACAGGAAACGCTTTGATCCCAACGGCCCTGGATTAATCCAGCGGGGGGAGGAGCTGTTCCAAACTATAACAACATCTACATTCCTTGATATATTTTGCTGTTCCTAGCTATTGCTACATCTTCCGAGCTCTTCTCAAGAGCTCCTTCCTATTTGGTTTTGCGCCTCCGGACCCCTTTTCCGTGACCACCGAGTTCGTTTCTAGGCAGAAGAATCTCAGCTTTGATCCCAACGGCCCTGGATTAATCCAGCGGGGGGAGGAGCTGTTCCAAACTATAACAACATCTATATTCCTTGATAGGTTTTGCTGTTACTAGCTATTGCTACATCTTCCGGGCTCTTCTCAAGAGCTCCTTCCTATTTAGATTTGCGCCTCCGGACCCCTTTTTCGTGACCACCGCGTTCGTTTCTAGGCAGAAGCAATCTCACTCGGAATCCGAGCTGTCTGCCCAATGCTGGGACATGCGCTCGATATACATCTTGAGGTCCTCGTTCTCCTTGGTGAGGCGGCAGCACTCTGCCTCGTGCATCTTGAGCTCCTTGTTCTCCTTGGTGAGGCGGCAGCACTCTGCCTCGGCATCCGCGCACCTGGCGAACAGTTCCTCGAACTCGTCCATCGGGACCCCACCCTCCGCGTAGTTCTCGTGCTCCGAGCCGCCCTCGCCCTTTGAGCTGTCCTCCGAGCCCTTGCCCTCGCCCTCGGTGTCCTCCGAGCCCTTGTCCTCGGCCCCCTCGGTGTCCTCCGAGCCCTTGTCCTCGTCCTCCGAGGTGTTCTCAGAGTCGCTGTCCTTGTCCTTCGAGCTCTCCTCGCCCTCCTCCTCCTCGTCCTCGCCCTCGTCCTTCTTCGAGCCGTCGTTCTCGCCACCCTCATTGTCGCCCTTGCCGCCCTCGTCGTCGCCCTCGCCGCCCTCGTCGCCCACGACGCCGTCCATGAGTGCCAGGGCGGGGGGCGCCTCACGTGCAGGGGGGCCGTCAGGGACCTTTCCCTTTTGCCTGCGCTTGTTGAGCCAGGCGACGAGCTTGTTCTGGGCTGCTTCACTCCATTGGCCTTCCTGGCGGCGCTGCATTCCGCAAGACGCCTGTATGTAATTCATATGGTTGTTCACCTCCTTCAGTAAGAGGTCGGTCTTCGACGGGTGCACGGTCAAGCGCCCTGCGTTCACGTCACCGATAACATCCACAGCGCGCGGGCGGACGCGGTCCGCGATCGGCGCGGGGGCAACGGGCGGCCCCGAAGGGGCAGCCGGCTCCAAGAGGCGGATGATGTCAGCAGCTGCCGAGCCCGAGGGTTCTGACGGATTGCCAACGCTCAAATCCAGGCGCGCCCGTTTACCATCACGGGTCAACACAACACGACCAGATACCGCAATCGAGGTGTTCATACCTGCTGTAAGACTTCGACACAAATCTTCGGATCAGCCCGCGCGGGGGCAACTTGAGCCGATGATGGCTACGGACAGGGTGGGGCGAGTAGGAGGAGGGGGGGGGAGAAGTTGAAGGCGGAGGAGGAGTAGGAAAAGGGGAATCGCCTGGAGCCATGAGGAAATCCGCGGCCCCAGAGGTCCACACCCTTTTCCTTGGGATGGTTTTTCGCTCTGGGTCGTTTTTGATGGTTCTGGGGCCCGAAAACGGTCCCTGGACGCCGAAACGGATTGGCGGAAGGGCACCGAGTGTGCTTCCCCTCTCTAGGAGGAGGGAAGGGAGGAGGGAGGAAGGAGAGGTGGATTAAACCGCCGAGCCCTGGATTAATCCAGGAAGTACAGAAACAGAAAGATAGGACAGGGATGAGAACGAGGAGGAGGAGGAGGAAGACCAGAGAGATATGAATAGAGCAAAAGGAGGAGAACGTATGAGGGGAGAGGATGGGGGGGGAAAGGAGGAGGATGAGAAAGAGGAGGAGGACGAAGAGAGGAAAGCAGAAAAGAACACGGAAAATATGGATCTTTGGGGGGGGGGGGGGTATATATATACACACATATGCACCATTACGTGTTCATGTGTACGTATGTATGCATGTATGCATGTATGTATGCATGTATGCATGTATGCATGTATGCATGTATGCATGTATGCATGCATGTATGCATGTATGCATGTATGCATGTATGCATGTATGTATATATGTATGTATGTATGTATGTATGTATGTGTATATATATATACACACATATTCGTGTGCCTCGATGTAACATATCGTGCCCCCCCCACCCCCGCGGCGGATCGAGGACATTTGCGAGTCGTCACTTTGCGAGTCGTGGATCGCGCTTGTGTAGACATAGGCAGGCGCAGCTGGGTCGACTTCCAAAGGGGAGGGGTGGCACAAGGCACGTCCGCAGTGCAGTCCATCCAGGAACTAGAGGGAGAGAGGAGGGAGCAGGGATAAGGAGGGAGGGAGGAGGAGGGAGGAGGAGGGAGGAGGAGGGAAGAGGAGGGATGAGGAGGGAGGAGGATGGAGGAGGAGGAGGAGGAGGGGGGAGGAGGAGGAGGAAGAGGAGGAGGAGGATGAGGAAGAGGAGGAGGAGGAGGAGGAGGAGGAAGAGGAGGCTGATGATGAGGAGGAGGAGGGGGAGGAGGAGGAGGAGGAGGAGGAGGAGGAGGAGGAAGAGGAGGATGATGGAGGAGGAATGGCCAGGATGATGAGGAAGAGGAGGAGGAGGAGGAGGAGGAGGAAAGGCAGTATGAGGAGGAGGCGGGGGAGGAGAAGGAGGAGGAGGAAGATGAGGACGAGGAGAATGAGGAAGGAGGCGGAAGAGGTGGAGGACGAGGTGGATGTCATACTAATCATCATTGTATCAAGACGTTTAATACGACTAAACACAATGATAATTATACGGCGAGTGAGACCAGGAATGCTAATGCGAATATGCGGAACACGAGGAATACGTACACTGCCATTAACGATTACACCAATGTGCTTCATCATACTAGTACAGTCAATGCTGATACCCAGTATCGTGAACTTGATACTGTGTTTACTCGGATTGCGAATGATAGCAACATCCGTACTGATAACAGTACGCATACGACTACCGAACACCAATAAGACTGGTACTACTAATACGAATATAACGACTAACGCGACGACGAGCATACTAACCCAATTACTAACAACATTGCTAACAGTAAGAACACGCATGCTGAAACAATGAAGGCGACCCATGCTGCTACCATTAAGACTACTGGTGCTACTATCACGAAGAGTTCGAAAACTACGGCGGATACAGACAATACGGCTACTGAGACGAAGCAGAGGAGGCGGCGGAGGAGGAGCAATATCATCAGATCACACCCAGGATGCATCAACGATGCTGCAGTGCTTGCACCATACCATCCCGAGCCCCCTCCGCACGCCATTCCTTCTCACGGATGGGGCGGGCTGCCTTGAGAGGCTTGCTCCCCGCGGGTCTGCCATACCAGCGAAGGCCCCAGAGGAGGAGGAGGAGGAGGAGGAGGAGGAGGAGGAAGAGGAGGAGGAGGAGGAGGAGGAGGAGGAGGAGGAGGAGGAGGGGGGGGGGACGAGGAGGCGAAGGAGGTCCAGGAGGAGGAGGAGGAGGAGGAGGACGGAGAGAGGATGAGGATGGAGTGAGGAGGAGGATGATGATGGATGGATGGATGGATGGATGGACGAACGGACGGACGGACGGACGGATGGATGGATGGATGGATGGGATGGGATGGGATGGGCTGGGCTGGGCTGGGCTGTGCTGGGCTGGGGTGGGCTGGGATAGGATGGGATGGGATGGGATGGGGGGGATGGGGTGGGATGGAGTGGGGGGGGGGTCAAGTTAGCCAGCTCGAACGAGCCAGAGGGCTCCGTCCACTCCCACCCGCCCTCCCACAACATGGGAAGCACGTGCGTCGCGTCCGACGCCTGTCACTCATCTTTATCGTGGGCGGCTAGACGTTCAGCGCGCGACATGAGCTGCGTCGTATTCCTGCCGCGTACTGAGCAACGTCGACGAGAAGCAAGACCGCGCGCGATGTACGCCTCGCCCCGCTCGGGCCTCTCATCTTGCATCGTCGGCGACAACATGGCCAGCGCGCGAAGTGCGCCGCATCTCATTCCAGCCACGCGCGTAGCACCGCCAATCGTTTCGCTCCTGCCGCGCATGGAGGAGGGGGAGGGGGAGAAGGAGGAGGGGAGGGAGAGAGGGAGGGAGGGAGGAGGAGGAAAAGGATAATGCCTCCTGGGAATTCGCGGGGCGTCCTGGGAACTTTCTGGTATACGCCTGAGGGCCTCTTGGATATATCTTCCGGGTTGGAACATCGTCAACACAACTAGGTGTTGACCGCACAATCTTTCAAACACCAAATGAATATCAATTTTTTGTTGCCCCCCCCCAAGACCTCTTGGACGCCTTTTTCGACCTCTCGGGGGTCTCCTGGGGCACTTGCTTGATCTGCGCTTGATTGAAGCATTCTGACTTGCCGCTCGCCCAGCTCTTCAGCCCGACGGGCCGCAGCGTCGACGACATGAAATTCCACGCTGCCGAGCAGGCGTCCCCGCGCGATGTGCGCCGCGCCCCATTCCCGCTGCGCGATTCGCATCTCCGACGAGGAGAAAGTACATGTTGTCAAGAATAATGTCGACGTTGCTGTTTTTTGGGCAGGTCGGACAGCAGCGTCGACGACAAGAAAATCGATGTTGACGAGAATAACGTTGAGTTTGTATCGATGCTGATGGCTAGGACGCGACCGCCCGCTTGGGGTTACCCAAGCGATGTCCATTCCGCCCCATTCCTGTTACACTTTCCGCAACTCGACGACGTGTAGGCGGAAAAAAACTGAGTTTGGTGTTGCTTTTTGGACAGTGAGGACGGCGGGGTTGCTATCGGCCGGTTGGGTGGGGAACTGGGGGTTTTGAACCATAGGAAGTAAGGATGGGGTGGGGTGGGGTGGGGTGTGGGTGGGATGGGATGGGATGGGATGGGATGGATGGATCTGGCGGGGGAGGAGGGGGAAGAAGGGGAGGAACAGGAGGAGGAGGAGGAGGAGGAGGAGGAGGAGGAGGAGGAGGGGAGGAGGAAAAGGAAAAACAGGGGGAGGAGGAGGAGGAGGAGGAGGAGGAGGAGGAGCAGGAGGAGGAGGAGGAGGATGAGGAGGAGGAGGAGGAGGAGGAGGAGGAGGAGGAGGAGGAGGAGGAGGAGGAGGAGGGGGAGGGGGGGGGGGAGGAGGAGGAAGAGGAGGAGGAGGAGGAGGAGGAGGAGGAGGAGGAGGAGAACGAGCAGGAGCAAGGGGAGGAGGAGGAGGAGGAGGACGAGGAGGAGGAGGAATAATAATAGTAAGAATAATACTAATACCCATAATAATAATAATACTAATAATAA
>CAUYUJ010001238.1:76979-89479 GCA_963575745.1 Prorocentrum cordatum
GGCACGCGGACAGCGCCACGTGCCAGCGCGCGTCGAGCCGAGACCTGCTGTGGGGGTAGGAGGGAGCACTCCACTGCAGGGTCTGGGCGGCGCGCACGAACACACGGACAGAAGTAATCGCCGACTCCCGAGAGCGTATGGAACACATGGGAAGTGGAGGGGAAGACGAACATCCAGGAAACACGGAGCACACGGGGGATCCTTGGTTTTGAGTCTATCTTTCTGTGTGTTCCTGGGCCCTTTCAGGTCAGGCGGTGCCGCGAGGGAGGCGGCCTTCTAAGAAGGCGGGAGGGCTTCTCGGAAGCCCTCGAGCCTCCTAAACTGCCCTCCTGGAAGCCTCCAGGGCTCTCTTAGAAGGACCCTTGCCTTCTTAGAATGCAGCCCCCCCTTTACCCCAGCCCCTCTTCTGCGCCGCCAAGAAGAGGACCCATTCACTCTGCCGAGAAAGGGAGCCACGAGATTAACGCAGGAAGGCAGAGGAGAAAAGGTACCCACACCACTACCCCTCAGAGGTTTTCTCCTTTTTTGACCTCCTGGGAGGCCTTCGTCGCCACCGCTGGATCTGCCTTGGAATTCCGGTTAGAACGCACCCCAGGGAAGGCTTGTGGAGTAGCATTAAATCGGGCATGTCTCTCTACAGGTGGATTTTGGAAGACAACTAAGCAGTGTCAAAACAAATCTCAAACATACTCCAGACAGCACGAACAATCGCCACCAGAGTATCGTTTTATTACTCTGGCTGGCTGGACACGGCGCGTGCGTTTTGCATGATTTTGCCGCGGCGTTCCCTGCTACCCTCGTCAAAATCAACATAACAAATGGCGACCACGCCCCTGCGATGTCGGCGCGCCCTTCAATGTCGATAGACGCACCTCCAATGTCGGTGCCAGGGCAAAAGTGGTCCGACCGGGAAAGGATCGGAAGTTCGATGATGACCGACATTGGAGGGGCGGAGCATACAAGTACCTCGCAGTCACCGCTACTCTGTCCAGTGTCTCCCCACGAACAGTTCAGCCACGTAAGAGATTTTTGAGGCCAGTCTTGACGAGGGTCGTAGTGTCGCCCTGGCTTCTGAGGGTTCTGGCCCGGGCGCAGCCCCCCCCCCCCCCCCCGAATCTTCAGTTTCTGTCGGGCGTTCCGCACGCGCTACGAGGTCGTTTTTTGCCTCTGCGGGGCAAGGCTTCGCAGTGTACGGCGGTTCCGGAGGGGCTCGGCTGCGCGACGCTCATGCTTGTCACTCTTCGCGCTGGCACTTGGCCCCTGCTTTCGTTGCCTGATTTGTCTGCTTCCACGGGTGATTCTGGCATGCGCGGATGGTCCTTGGTTCAGTTTGCGCAGTGTTATTTTTGAGCTGCCATTGCCTGCGCCCCTGCTTCAGAAGTCGCAAGCGCGCGCGGGGGGAGGGAGGGGCCCGCGGCCGAATCTTGGGCAGCATGTGCTCGCCCACTGCGCGTCATGCCTGACTGGGCGCATCCAATCCGCATGCGGAGGATGTTCGTGGCGCGCGGTCCATGGCCTGGCTCGGTTCAGGCCGTTCGGCATTCGCGGTGCGTGGGTACCCAGATCGCCCCCGCGGGTTGCGAGTTTGCGCGGGGTGCTGCAATTCGGAACCGCCATCAATCACTGGCGCATTGAGATCCTGGGGCCTCGCCTGGATCGCGCGAGATGTGCACGGCTTCAGCGCTCCTGACCGCGTTGCAGTTCCTCCCCGCCCTGGCGCTGCTTCTCGGCGCGCATCCAACGTGCGGCAGAAACTGGCGGCCTGGCCAGGATACTCGTGCAACCGCATCATGTGCACCCGTCTCCGCGATCTAGGGTTTAGTTTGGAATGTCTGCATCTCGTGAACATTGGCGCGGAAACGCAGGTCAGGCTCGCGCGGTGCTCCGTTGTGTTTAGCATGGCAGGGATGTGTGTCGCGAGGCCGATGAGTCTGCGGTCTGCGGCCATTGATGCAATGGTTGAGAGTAGTCAGTTTACCTTGCCTGCGCCTGCGGTCTGCAGCTTGCGTCGCCTCCCCGATGACGAATGTCAGTTTACCTTGCCTGCGCCTGGTCCCTGTTGTCCCCCCTCTGCCTATTTTCGTTTGTCCTCCGCTGTGGATCTCTCTTTGATTGGTGGGGCGCCGGCCTGCAGGGTGCTTCGACTGAGGGTTCGCCTCCTTGCCCCTCCCTCCGCCGCCCGCAACTCTCTGCAGCGCCCTGCTTCGGCCGCCGCGCGCGCGCTGGAGGCATGGTCTGCCCCGCCTCTCTTGTGTGCGTGGGGGGGGGGGGGCGCCTGCCCCGACTGTCGCGTCGCGTCTCGCCAATCAGGTCCCGCCCAGTCTAGCCGCCAGTGACGTTCCTGGGCTTATCTGCCAGATCAATGTCTTTCTTTGCGCTTCCGCCCAACCTCGCGTTCGTCTGGCATCGTCTGCGCCCGATGCCGCGCGCTGCCCCGCTGACTGTTTATGGTTGCATTTGACATTGGGATCGGCCACATTATGCATCGTGCGTTGTTACTGCTCCGCATGGGGTACCGTCATTACTGTTGCTACCCGTCGTTGCAACTGACCCCATGGAGGACAAGTGACCATCACGGTCACCACCACCACCACCATCAGCATCATCATCATCATCATCATCATCATTGTTAGCAGCATCATCGATATTTTCGTCATCAGCATCATCGTCATCATTCTCATCATCGCCGTCATCACAATCACCATCTCGCTCACCATCATCAGCCTCATCCTCATCATCCTGCTCATCATCATCATCATCATCATCATCATCATCATCATCATCATCATCATCCTCATCCGTAGCCATTTTGGCTCAAGTACGAAACGTGCGGCCTGGCGCTTCGTGCTTGGTCGCAGCTGAGGGCCTGGCTCGAGGCTCTTTGCCTCAGGAGGTTGTTTTCTCCTGTGTGCGAGCTCCCCCACTCAGTGCCTCTCCGATCTTCGGATCCAGCGATGGCGAGTGCCGCAGAGATTCATAGGATGCTGCAGTATCACCTTGCTGCCACATCGAAGTTGTTGGACGATCGGATGTCTGGGCTCAGTGCGACTGTGGGGCTACAAGGTCAGTCATTCAAGGAGATGACCACTCGTCTCGATCGGATCCAGGAGGCCCAGAAGGCAACAGATGCGAGGATAGATGCGTTAGAACATGCTCATCAGATGGCAATGTCTCGCAGTCCCTTCCCCCCACGCAGTGCAGTCTGGAAAACGTCGCGCAATTGATGGTGGGCCGGTTGGGGATAGCTCGACGTCGGCAGGTGGTGGAGGAGGAGGAGGAGGTTCGTATGTTGCGAGTCTTGAAGTCGTTCATCGGCTGCTCTTCCTCGGATTTTCAGGATCGTCTCATGGCCTCGGCTGTCAAGCGCGTGGCCAATGATATTGTACCGAAGTGTGCGGCAACGGAAGCAGGGCGTCTCGTTCGTGTGCGTGCGTATGACCTGCAGAAGAAGGTTACCCTCGATTTCCCGTCCCCCACCATGGCCTCTGACTTCTCGGACAACTTCAGGAAGTTGGGTGAGAACTACTCGTTTCCCAACCCCCGCAACCCTTCCGAAGTCTGGCCTCTTCGTGTTCGCCGGGATCTCTCTCCTCAGCATCGGCTTCTCTTCTTTAAGATGGGTGAGGTTCGTGCCGCAGCGCAGGAAGAACTGAGCAAGCAAGGCCCCCTGGCGAATTCGAGTGGGATCGGATTCGATGTCTTCGGTCTTCGCTCGAGGGAGGACCCTGTCCCGTTTTTTCGTTTGTCTTGCTGCCCCCAGACGCAGGATGCAATTCACATTAAAGCCGATGATGTTGGCTTGAGGGCCCTTGGCCTTGATGCTGCCTCCCTTCGCCAGAAGTTCCAGTGCGCGTCCGAGACGGCTTCCGCGCGCCCCTCTTGATTTGGAGCCTGACTGGCTAGATTGTAATCACGTTTTGAGAAGGCCAATGCGTTCAGGTTTGTCTCTGGGCCCTTCAGCTGTTCAGGGCCAGCTCGAGGGCGTCGCTCTTGATCGGGGTCGGTGTTTGTTTAATCTCTCCCCCAGTTCGAGCGCGGTGTCCAGCTCGTCCTCTGACTCTTCTGTTTCTGGCTCCAGCAGCAGCGATGTCTCGGGGCTGCCGCTTAACATGCATCTGCACATTCCCCCCCCCCTTCCTGTTCCTTCCCTGTTCTCACTTGGATCTCAAGAGGGCTCTTCGCTTCCCTCGCCGCTACCCCCCTGCGCGCATCTCGTCGGTGCAAGAAGACGCTGGCACATTCTCGGCGTTCAAACATTCTCTGCACACAAGAAACTCATGGCACAGCTGGTGATGCGAAGGCTCTTCAACATGATTATCGGAATTGGACTGTGGGGCTTTGCTCTCTCCCTTTACGGACACTAGGCACTGCGAGGTTGACGATGGACGCATCCTTCTAACCAAATGCATCGGCCTTCATGGTTCTTTGAGTTCTTAACGCGCATAGTCCAACCTCTGGGGTGGGCGGGGACCTGGGCCTTCAATCGTGGCCTTCGGTGGATCCAGGATTGTCTTCGAGGCGCTGGGGATGCTATGATTTTGGTTGGAGGAGACTTCAACTTTGCCTTGGAGGAGGACGAGGGGCAGCGTGGTGATGGCTCTGGGTGGCGTCCTGGGAACCGGTATCGACATGACTCGTTCTCTCGACACTTCCCGCGTTGGACTAAAGTTCGCCAGCCCGACCCCACCCGAAAGGAAGTTTTGCATATTGCGTTGGTCCATGAGCCGTCTTGGCCGTCTCTATTTCGCCAACTCCTCAGATGTGATTGCTGATCTCTCGGTCTCTTGCTCTGTGACTGGACAAGCGACACTCACTGGCAACGTATCGGATCATATTCCCGTGCTTGCGACTGTTCGGAGGTTTGTTCCAGCAGACTTTCTGAAGATCCCATCGTGGGTGGGTCTCACCCTCATATTCCATGCAGGGCTTGAATGTCTCCTCAGAGGCATGGGTCGATCGGCGCCGATTGGAGATCAAGTCAGCCTCATGAAGCAGCGGGTGCGAGGCTGCCACACAAACACGTCGACGCATGAAACGAGTGTTAGCAGTTAAGGCAGATTAAAGGATCCACTTCGCACTTGCAGCGTTGCGAGCGGTGCGAGCACGGAGTTTGCAGCGTGTCAGTGATGCAGTGCAGTGCTATCCTGCTCTCGCTCGCTCGTTTGACCTCACGTCTGGCATCTGTTACTCATTGCCTTCTTTCTGCGACCACGTCCAGACGCTACAGAGCTCTCGCAGCCTGGAGCTTGAAAGGGCAGCGGGCCAGGGGGCAGAGCCTGACATGCAGGCTCGTATGCGATCGAGGCTGCAACGTCGCAAGGAGTTACGGAGGCCACTTCAGAAGAGGGTCTCCCTGGGGAACATCTTAGGCTCGGATGGGAACCCACGTGCATCTTCCGAGGAGGCTGGCGAGGCTCTGGCGGTCCACGGGGAGTCGTTTTTTTTTTGGTTTTGGAGCATAAGTGTGATATGGATCTCTGGGCCGATCTGGAAAATCATATCGCTCCTGTTCCTGAACTGTCCGATGATCAGTTGCATCTGGATTTTGACTCTTTTGAGGATTTTGTTCGCGGGCGTAAAGACTATGCTTGGGCCAGACGGCATTGTGTATTCGTGTTGGAAGCCTTCCATTCCCATTGCAGTGTAATGCGATGTCTATTGTCATCTCATGGACCATCGTGGTGCGGATCTCCCGGTGAGCCTGCGTGAAATTTTATGGGCGTTTCGTGCGCAAGGGGGCCATCCATCGGACCTCGCCTCGTCTCCCTCTCGCTCTCCTGCATGCCGACCGCTAGCGATGGCAGACACTGACTGTCAGATTATGTCCCTGGCTTTCTCGTGGAGATTGGAAGGCGTGGCCCGCGAGACCGCGTCAAAGGTTCATGCGTGCCTCAAGGGGCGCTCGATGACTGATCAAATTCTGGATGCTGAAGTCTGGGGGCTTCAGCAGTTTATGCTGGGAAGGGATCTGGCCTGTATGTTCCTCGCGGACTTCGCTGCCGCTTTTCCGAGCATCGCTATTTCCTGGTTCCTTCGGGTCCTGGTTCTGATGCAAGTCCACTCTGGGGTGGTTGGTTTCTTCGAGGCGCTTTATTCTGAGAATATTGGGCATGTCTGCTTCGGTGGGGAGCGGCACAAAAGTATTCGGCTTGCCCGTGAGGTTCGCCAAGGGGACCCATCCAGTATGTTACTCTTCGCATTGGCTCTTGATCCTTGCAGTCGTTGGATATGCTCCTCGCATATGCTGATGTTCTGTGGTGAAAGAAAATCATCATCATCATCATCACCATCATCATCATCATCATCATCGTCATCGTCAGTATCATCGTCGTTATCGTAATTAGATTTATCAACATCATCAACATGGCCATCATCAGCACCACCCTCATCATCAGCATCAGCATCGCCATCGTCATCATCATCTTCATCCCCATCAGCATTACTATCATAGTCAGCAGCTGCATCATCGCCGTCATCATCATGAGCAACAGCATCGTCACCACCAGTACCACTACCATCATCATCGTCATCATCGTCATCGCCATCAACATCACCATCATCATCGTACTCATTGGCGGGTCGGCCGCTCGCAGGGCTCGGCTCGAACAAATGGCGGTGGCGGCTCGTGTGGGCCGTCGGCCGCGCCGTTCAAGCAGTCTCGGGCCCTGGGGCCCCTCGTCGTCTGCGCCCGCGTGGCTCGTGGTCCTCTGCACGTGGATTCCTGCCGTACTCAACGGCCCCTGATCATCAACATCAGCATCGCCATCATCACCACCCGTTTCGTTATTACGGCGAGGTCCACCCCCAGTGCCGACTCAGTTTGCAGTTCCTCTTGGCAGTTTTTCAAAGGTTCCGAGGCCGGTGGGGACCTGTGCGCTGCTGTTGGGACTGACCCGATCCCCTGTCGCTGCGGCGGGACCTCACCATGCCTTTGTTTTCGCAGGCCTTGCGGCTGCGCGCTCGGGATGCCGCCGCAGTCGCGGCGGGTCCCACCGAACGGGGCGCGTTGGATTCGGAGGCCCTGGCGCGCACGAGCAACCGCGGATGGGAAGGAGGATGCATACCGCGACCCTGATCATCCAGCTGGGCTGCAATTTTGGACGGGTGCCCTCTGTGATCCTATACTTTGTTTGACGTCGGGTACTGGGCCGCAGCACTCGGCCTCAAGACCTACATGGTGTGAGCCTGAATCGTCGAAGGGGGCCTCCGTGCCTCCGTCCTGTCCTCTCCTCCGCGGCGGCCGCTCGTCTTTTCTTCGCTTCCCTGTGCGCAATTAAGCGTCGTAGCGGCCCTGCTTGGCCCGAACCAGCTCGCGCGATCGCTGAGTCTGCGGCCAAAGAAGCTGTGCTGCTGTCTTGGCCGGCTAGAGGGATCATTTTCTTGGTGCGTGCTGTTCTGGACTTGCTTTGCCCGTGCCTTGTCTTGCGTACCGGCGTGGCCCTGGACAGTGCCGCCTGCGCGCAAACCGGGCCATCGCGAGTAGCAGCACCCAGATCAGCAGAGGCTGTTGGGAGGAAGCAGGGCGTCGAAACACACAACAAAAAACAAAAACGTGGCGGCGCCTCCGGCGCAGCCCCTGGCGCGCTCCGCGCGCCAGGGGGGGGTCCAGCGCCGATCCAGTATATCTGCGCGGACCTCCGACGATTTATGCTTACGCTGTGTCCTGTTCCTCTGGAGCTGCGACTTCGAGGCTGTCGCGGGCAAGCCAAGGCAGTGCTTGCAGGTTGTGCCCTCTCGTGGCCGAGGCGCTGCGGTCTGCGACGCGTGCTCCTCTGATCTGCTCTTCGCACGGCCGGCGTGCGGGCGGCGCACCTGCGAGGCCTTGTGCCGCGTCACCGAGCATCGAGAACGGAGTCTCGAGGTTGGCCGGTCTGGCGTCATCGAGCGCCGAGGTTCCCGGGCGGCCCAGGCCGGCGCCCTCGAGCATTTCGCGTCGAGGTGTTCTTTGCCCGTCGGCGGTTGTCGCGGTGGGCCGCCAGAGGCTCCCAGGGAGCCTCTCGGGGGGCCTGCCAGGGGCTGGCCTCCCAGCAGGCCCCCCTCGGCGCGTCCTGCTCACCGCGCGCGAGACCGCCCCCCGACTGCCGGGAGGAGGAGGAGGAGGAGGAGGAGGAGGAGGAGGAGGAGGAGGCGGAGGAGGAGGAAGAGGAGGAAGAGGAGGAGGAGGAGGAGGAGGAGGAGAGTTCTCGATCTCGGAAACTGGAACACATGCATTGCCGGTGGCGGGCTGGTTGTCAACCCAGGACGTTTTGGAGGGTCGGGGGGACGACGTCGGGGTGGTGTGGTGCATGCTTGCTTCCCCGTTTTCTGGGGGGAACGACGAAGAATGTATACACCAGGATCCCGTATACACCCAGATCCGGTTTCCTGTGCAAGTGTTATTGCAGGGCCGGAAAAAGCGTCGCTGTATAGAGTTTATTTCCTTACGATCGGCTTGTGCACCGAACCGCCCAAAACAGATGCCCCCCAGCCGCAGGCAGCTCCCGATAGCTGCCGATGGGTGGGGCATGCGGGGGGCAACTGTTTGCGGCTGTTCGGTGCACCAACGAATCGAAGTCATGCCCCCCCTCAGGGTCACCCCTCCGTTTGGTGGATCCCGAGATCGCCCTGGGGGGCCTCAGGAGGCCAGCCTGGGCCGTCTCCGCGGAGGCCGTCTGCGCGCAGCCTGCCAGACGGCCCCGAACCCTGGGGCGCCGAGGGGGTCGCCGCCAGAGGCAGTGCGCCCGAGACCGCCCCCTGGCTCTTGGCATCGCTCGGACGTGTGCACCCTGTCCTCGGCGAGGACCCCCGAAGAGCATTTTGTTGCACCAGCTCCGACAAATGTACGCACGGAGCCGAAGAACACACGGGAAAAATGGACGTCCGAGCGACGGCAAGGGCTCGGCGCACGAGACCGCCCCCAGACTGCCCCCGGGGGGGGGGGCTGCCGAGGCGGCCGGCCTCGGCCGTCTCCGAGCGGAGGCCGCCTGCGCGCCAGCCTGCCGGACGGGCCCCCGCCTCCCTCCGCGCCCTCTCACGGTGTGGCGCCGCGCCGTGCCCCCCCGGGCGAAGGCCGCCCGTCGCTCGCGGCGTGGGCCCGCTTCACGTCGGGCATGTCCCTCCACAGGAGGAGCAGCTCAAAAGAGTTCACAAACATAGTCCGGGGAGATTGTTTCATCGAATTGTTTTTTAATATATAAGTTAAAAAAATCTTTCTTGCCATTTTCGAGCGTATCTTGATTATGTTCATTTTTCGTCCCAAATCCGCTTGTATATAGGAAGGAGGACACGCCCGACCTGAAGCCATCTCCTGGGCCGCCTCTTTTCGCCCCCCGTCCCGGAGCTTGGCTCGGGCCCCTGGAAGCCGAGCGCTGCCACATCGCTCCCGCCGCGACTCTTCGCGGCGCGAGGGGCCCTGTCGATAGGTCACCTTCTTCCCCGGGTCCATCCGGACCCGGTCCATCCGATCCGATCTCGATTCCGGCCGGCTCGATCCGATCCGGTGCCGGTGCTCCAACCGATATGCCGACGATCCGATGCGGCAGGATGTTTGCATGGCGTTGTAGTCCGTTGTAGGCGCGCCCCCTCGCAGCCGATCAGATCCAATTCCGTCTCCCAGCCCGACTCGACGCACGTCCCGGTTCTGATATAGCCAGGACCCTGCGTTGGGGGAGCCAGGTAGCGATCGGGCCCCGAAGCCAACAACAATGAATCAGAAGCATTCGGCCATGTCTGCCGTAGCTGCAGTGGGGGCCCATGCCAAGAAACACCCTGCTTGCCTCCAGGGTGCCCCGGGTTTCTTGGGTCTCGATGGTCTTGCGATGGAAGGCATGACGCTCCCACACCACAAGTCAGTGGACGTCCTGGGGTCTCAGGGTCGGGTTTCTTGTGGAAGGCTTCTTGTGGACTGGCCTCCACTGTAGTGTCCTTCGGGTGGCGACAGTGCGGGTCAGTGGAATGAGGCGGGGGGGGCTCCCCCCTATACACCATCACCAAACCAGGTCCCGCAAAAAACAGTCCTGCCAACATTCGACCGTCCGAGTTCCCGATCGGATGCCGACGGATCCTGCCTCCTGGTGGCGTACCCCCCCCGGATTCGGTAGCATCGTATACCATCGTAAATCCGTCTCTAGAGTGCGTTAGCGCCGATCAGCGTCTGGTCATCGATGAGGTTGCCCCAGACTTTGCGCGCCGATGTAGCATCGAGAGCAGCATCGAATGGCGTCGATTCAGTGTCGATCAGCGTCGACTCGCAAGAGGCAACAAGATGTTATGGAATCGGCGTCACCCCAACATACTAATACTATCGGTGCGTCGCCCCCCCCAGGGGCGACGCGCGCAACGAGGAATCTTATAGTATACGCGTCGTGGCGGGCGCTTTCTGGTCACACCGCTCGGGAAACGATATACTACAAGATGGTTTATTCCCAACCCTCCTGTGTTGGGTACTCGTTTTGAATAGAGCAGTGTGGTCGCCCCGTCCTCCTCCTCTTTCCCTCTCCTCCCCTCCTCCTCTCCTGTCTCCTGTGTTCCCCTCTCCTCTTCTCTCGTGCCGTCGGGCTGCGATCTGCGCAACTGTCCCCACTTTCGTGGGCTCCTGGGAGGCCCAGCGGAGGCACGTCCCACGCGGATCACCTCGAGACCTCGCGGTGCCCTGGGGGGGCTGCGATCTGCGCAACTGTCGCCACTTTCGCGGGCTCCTGGGAGGCCCAGCGGAGGTACGTCCCACGCGGACCACCTCGAGACGTCGCGGCGCCCTGAGGGGGCTGCGATCTGCGCAACTGTCGCCACTTTCGCGGGCTCCTGGGAGGCCCAGCGGAGGTAATCCCACGCGGACCACCTCGAGACGTCGCGGCGCCCTGGGGGGCTGCGATCTGCGCAACTGTCGCCACTTTCGTGAGCTCCTGGGAGGCCCAGCGGAGGTACGTCCCACGCGGACAACCTCGAGACCTCGCGGCGCCCTGGGGGGCTGCGGTCTGCGCAACTGTCGCCACTTTCGTGGGCTCCTGGGAGGCCCAGCAGAGGTACGTCTTACGCGTTGCCGCTGCTCTTCTTGCTGCGCTCTTCTGAGTTTCCTGATGGGTGCTCTTCTTCCGCACTGCGGGTTTTTCAGCAGGCCCGTCAGCATTGAATGGTCCCGAATGTAACCACCATGTGTATAGAAAGGGTTGGGTACGTCGCAGGGTAGTTATATGTTCGGGTCGGACGCGCACCTCTAAGCAGGACGCACAGTAGTAGTACGTCTCTGTGCGTCCCATGGGAGAGGCTCCCGTGAGTGCCGCAGAGGGGTGCCGGCGGATCCTGCCTCCCGGGGCCGCCCACGATCCGATTCGACCCGATGCGGCTTGCTGACCGGGGCCGCGATTCCAGTCCGATGCGGTCTGGCCCTGCTCACGTGGCATCGGCCAGGGCCCTTGGCATCGCTCGGACGTGTGCACGTTTCTTTCGGCGAGGACCATCGAGGAGCATCCTTGACCATTTGGCGAAAAACCACGCACGAAACCGAAAAAAACACAGGGAATGGACGTCCGAGCGATGGCCAGGGGCCAGCCGGAAGCGGGGCGCGGCGATTCCCTGCCGATCCCATTCGGGCCAGCTCCCTGGCGGCTGGCTCCGCTCTCGATGCGACCCGCTGTCGCGAGGCGATCCAGCGCCAGACCTGCCTCTCCCGGCGGCGCACGCCCCCCCCGCGAGCCAGGTGGAGGTGAGCCTCCTGGGGCCGCGGCGGGCACCGCGGGGAGCGGAGGTGGACGCCGCGCCGCCACACCGGCAGGCGCCGCGCAGACGGCGACGACGACGCCGACGACGAGGACGACGACAACGACGACGAGGAGGACGACGACGCCGACGACGACGTCGTCGACGACGACGACGACGAGGACGAGGACGACGACGACGACGACGACGACGTGGATGGCGCCCATCCAGTCGAGCAGGTGTGCCCGCCGCCGCCCGTCCCCGAGGTGCGGCGCGGGCCCGGGGCCCCGTGGGTCGCGGCGCGCGTCGCGTGCCCCGGCTCGGCGGGCTCCGGCCGCAGCAGCGGTCGTTTTTTTTGTTCCGCCGTGTCTGGGCGTGCCGCGGTGCGTGGTAAGGGGCGCATGCCTCCGGATGGGGGGGTGTCGCCCGGTCGGAGAGAGAGAGAGAGAGAGAGAGGGAAGAAAAGAAAAAAATAAAGAAATAAATAAAGAGAGAGAGAGAGAGAGACAGAGACAGACACAGACACAGACACAGACAGACACAGAGACAGTGCGAGGGCGAGCGAGAGAGAGAGGGAGGGATGGAGAGTGACGTATTCCTTCGCTCTGTGCTGGAATGACCAGACGTTCCCCCCCTGCCCTCACCAGATGGCCCACACCTTATTCGACACTCTCAGGCCGAGCCCTGGACGACCCGAGGACGGCTCGCGAAAGGTTCGAAAAGGGGCCCAGGGGATCTCGGGAGCAGGAAGGATCGGAGGAGCTGGGTGCGGGGCGAGAAGGGAAGTACAGTACATAACGAACCTCCGTCACAACATTGGTCGTTGC
>CAUYUJ010001238.1:94479-103528 GCA_963575745.1 Prorocentrum cordatum
AATAGAAACCTAACTTAATCCATTTGTTTGCCGCGGCAGAACTAATTAAAACAATTGGGTCCCAATGGAAAGCCAATTAAAACCATTGGTTCCCAATGCGAAACTAATTAATGCAATTGGTTCCACAATGGAATACTAGGTAAGACCATTGGTCTTCAATTGCAAACTAATTAGAACCATGGGTTGTCAATAGAAAATCAAACCATCGGTTTTCAATAGAAAACTAATTAAAACCACGGGTTTCCAATGGGGAACTAATTCAAACGATTGGTTTCCTTAATTAAAGCCAGTGGTTCCCAATCGAAAACTAATGAAAACCACTGATCCCCAAGAGAAAACTAATAAAGACAGTTGGTTTTCCAATAGGAAACTGATTAGAACCCTTGGTTCCCTTAGTTGAAACCATTGGTTTGCCAATCGAAAACTAATGAAAACCATTGGTTTCCAATAGAAACCATATAATTATTCATTGCGTGGGGATCCCCATGTGTGCATCTCCTTGCTGGCGCTCCCTTGGTGGTGGGACTCGGTGAGGACGAATCTGGATTTAAGTGTGACTGAGCTGCCTCTCTCTCTGCTCTCTCTGCTCTCTCTGTCTCTCTCTCTCTCTCTCTCTGCCCTCTCTCTGTCTCTGCCTCTCTTTCCCTGCCTCTCTCTCTCTCTGCCTCTCTCTCTGCCTCTGTCTCTCTGCCTCTCTCTCTGTCTCTCTCTGCCTCTCTCAAGTCTCGGCTCGAGAGTGCCCTGCACTCAGACCGCAGCCGCGACGCGAAGCGCCCCGCCTCGGAGCCAGTCTCCCAGGCCTCGCGAGACCGGAGGGGTCCCAGCAGGACCCTACTGATTCGCGTCACCTCTTCCCTCCCACCAGAGCGCCCGCCGCAATGGCCCCCGCCAAGCCGGAGCGCCGTCGCTCTTCCAAGCAGCCGCCGAGCTCACGTCCTGCAGCTGAAGGATCCCTCCTCCAACGCAAACAGGACTGCATTGCAGCCTTCAAGCAAGCGGGGTCTGACCGCCCCACAGCCGCATACAACGGGCTCGCCGAGCTGAACGCGGACGAGCTGCAGGCCACGTACGACATGCACAAGACCAACACCAAGAAGCTCGGCAGTGCCTTGATTCGCATGTGTGCCGCCAACCAGATCAGCTACACGCTGGATCACCACCAGCGCAGCAAGCCTAAGCGCAATGGTGGTGACACATCCTATCCACCAGCTGCGTCCGCACGTCTTCAGGCTGCGGACGCCAAATTTATTGCCTTGGACCCGGCCTTCTGGAAGGTCCCAGTCCTGGCCGAACCCACATCACTCGACGACGGCAAGACGTACAAGCCCAGCATCAGCCTCCACGACTACGAGAGTGGCGAGCGGCTGCTGCAGCACCATCTCGAGCAGGGTAAGCGTACCACGGGTCAGCTCGCGATCGCTGTCATGGGCCCAAAAAACGACAACTACGTCGGCACCGAGCTCGCCGTCCCCGTGCTGAAGCGCCACCCCAAGGCGCCCAATGTGGTTCACACGCACGTCCCCGTGACCGTGTACCAGCTGGGCACCAAGGAAGTCGCCTGCACGGAAAAAGTAGCCGTCGCCACCATTGATCCTGCCGACCACGTATGCTGGATTCGGGTGACCATACATGAAACCGAAGCCATCGCCGCAGTCCCCTCCATGCATCAGGCCTTCGAGGATCAGTTTTCGGGAGGCGCCCCCGTGAACGGTGGTCCACGCGCCAAGGGTCCTTTCCGAGGGGATTCCGCTCCACAGGACAAGGCGCGCCAAAACCAAAAGCACAGGGAGTCTAAGAAAGACGCTCGCCGCCAGGAGCTCGACAGTCAGCTGCAGGACACCTTCGAGGCCCTTTTCCACGGCAACTTTAAAGCCGTCACTATCCTCGAACCCTGCAAAAGTCTAGGCAGGTACGGATCTGGCGTCGGAAAAAGGTCCCTGGCTGCCACTTTCGGCGTCAGTCTTCAAGCAGTTGACAAGGTCTTGGCGGGTTCGGGGCAACTCGGCGCCACCTACGACCTCAGCAACGTAGGTGCGGACGAGCCCACGGCAGACAAGTACCAGACCGTGTGGTTCCCCGAGGACCAGCCCATCACGATGGCAGAGGCGTTCCAGAAGTCGGTGGACTTCAAAGCCCTAGGAGTCGTCAGGCACGGCAAGTCAGGCTTATTGGGGATCCGTGTTGCACGTGGGTCAGACGCCGCCAAGGCCGCTGCCGTCAGCATCCGTGGCTGCGAAGCCACTCTCGCCAAGACGCGATACCGCATCACGGGCATTGCGGCACGCCATGCCACGCTGACTCAGCTTGCCAAGACTCTCACGGGCCCGTCCGTCAAATGGGACTGTGAGGTCTACCACACCGCCTGGGACCCAGCCACTTCGGCGCAGTTTGCCTTAGTGCGCGCTCATCGTCCCCCACCCACATATACGGTACAGGTCGCAGGGTGCCCCATCCCGTGGAGCATCACCGAGGCCCCGTTGGCTGAGGTCGTGCCGAAGAGGGACAACGTTACCATTGTCACCCCTACCACTATCACAGAGCCTGTGACGCCGCCCGCCCGTGGTGGCGGCTTCAGCCCCGCCACGGGCACACTCTTAACCAAAGCGGCCCAAAGCCCCTACCTCCACGACCTCATGACTGCCACGCCCAAAGGCAAGGGCGTCGCACCGCTCCCGATCCCCAAGGAGGAGCCTTTAGCCAAGCGCCACCGATCCTCCAGCGGGAAACGCGACGCCACGCCGCACGCAAGATCACACGGCGCTCCAGGCCGCAGCTCCTCTGCACCCCCGCACGGCACGGATGGAGCTGCCGAGCAGACGGCCGTCCAAGGACCAGGTGGGGACGGGCATGACCCGCAACCTGGCACGGGGGCGGCCGAAGGTGGGGGCCACACGGAAGGGCGCGCTGACGCAGCCGCCGAGGTACCAGGCGACGTCGAGATCCTCTCATCAGAGGATGAATTCAGCGTGGCATCGCACGAACCGAACACCCTCGGCGAACGCTTCGCTACGGCCCCTAAACTGTCAGATGCCGCCACGACCCGCATCCAACACATGGAACAACAGCGCGAGCTGCTTGCCAACACGGTGGACAACATGCAGGTCCAGCTTGCGGGCGTTCTCTCATCCCAGGCCACACTCACGGAGCACGTTTCAGGCTTGGAACGAGGGCTTGCCACCGTCGTCACTCAGCAACAGACGGCAACTACCGAAGCTGCTGCACTGCGCGGCGACATCCAGGCCCTCCTCGGGCACCTCACGGGGGGTACCATCCACCTGCCCCAGGTGGCCACCCTCGATACCAAAAAGGAGGAAGCTGCACCAGTTGCCGACCCCGTAGCTGTCTGCGGGTGGATCGACCAGCCAGGCCAGGTCACCCCAGGGACGGGGCCCCCAGGGGCTGACAAAGGCAAAGACAAAGGGCGGGCCACACAGGAACCCTATTGAAGGTGCCTCAGAGGGCCCGCCTTAGCCCTCCGAGGAAGCGCCTTCAGAGGCATCCCTTCTCACTTCTCGTCGTACATCCTCCTTGCTATATCATGTCATCTTTGGCAGCAGCACGAGCAAGCTACCTGGTGTAGGGACACCTGTCATCTTGCTGTGGGTGTGTTTGTTGCAATGTACATGAGCATGCAGGGGTACCTAAAGATGCGTGCCGACATGCAGCTTTTGGCTCATCGCTCGCGCCGCCTGCCAGGCCTCGCCATCATGTGGCGCTTTGCTTTCAGCCTGGCCCTCCCCTCGCTCGCTGGAGCACACCCGTCTTCAGGCGGTGCGCCCCAGCATGGAGGTGGGTTTCTTCTGCAGCACGTCGAACGTGCGTCCCTTTTCTACCTCTACGATGACAGCATCTACAAGTACGATCACTGCACCATCTTGGACCCGATCGTCAACGGCACCGCTGCCGCGAGTCCGTGCAGTATTGGCCAGGCACACAGTGGCGGCTTCAGCCCCGCTGCTGTGCCCCGCTATCGCCCTACGGGTCCCACCACTCCCATGCGAGATAGGGGCGAACCCGAGGAAGACCCTGCTTTCTGGCACCTGATGATGATCCGCGCCCGGCTCATACCGTGTGCTGCGGCGTGGGCACCAGGTGAGGATAACCAGGACATGTACTGGGCATGGCTCGAGGACTGCGTCCCGTACATCCTGGCGACGCTCCATCTGCCACAGTACGATCACCTCTTCCTTGAGGCGTCCGAGGACACCACCGACGCCCTGCGTCATCGCACCGCGGTCGACATGTGCGAGGACATCTGGCACAGAGCGGGCCCCGACAGGCAGCGCATCAACCGCAACCTCACTCGGATCCAGAGCAGCCGCGAGTACGCCACCCGCTATTTCGGCCTCCTTCTGGAGTACCAGGGCGCTCGTGCCACGCTCGTTGGCCCTGAGGCTTTCATGGCACCTTTGCCGCCATACCTCTCACGGGCCCATGCTCTGCTGCCAAGAGGTCTCCCTCCACCCGACCATGACGCCATGGCGTACCTCGCTGATGTTATCCTGCACCAACCGCCAGACATGCTGCCGCTCGTCGAGGCGGAGCTCGCTGCGGCGCCGACGGACGGCACCGATCAGGCCGCAGAAGATCCCGTATCATGGCTGCTCCAGCACATCGCGGCCAGCGATATCGGCAATACATCCATGGACTCGTTCCACGCGTCGGAGGATAGCCAGGACGACATCGATATCCAGGGTCGAGACGGCACGATACCATCAGGCGACTCGGCTCAGCGCGACCGCGACAGTGAGCCTCACTCTGGGCTCGCCCCGTGGCAACGCAGTGCGCCCCACACCTCAGATCAGGCCGACCCTTCTGCGCGGCCTAACGACGCTGAAGGCGTCACTGCCGCTGATGTGACTAGTCATTCCACTGCCTCGCCAGCTCATGCCAGGCCGTGCAGTGGCGGCTTCAGCCCCGCTGCACCACTGGCTAGACCTGGACATCCCCAGACCGCAGGAGGTGACAACGTGACTGACTCCAACCCCAGTGCCATCGACCACTGGCAGGCCGACATCGACAACGACCCCATCGATGATGAACACCCAGATGCCAGCGGTCCCCACGAGCCCCAGCACAGCTCAGCGGCATCACGACATTGTGGCTGCCTCATCTGCCTCCTGGTGGCCACGTACGCCATCGCGATAGCAATGCCGTACAAGGACCAGATCGATGGATACTTGCCGACCCCGAGCCGAGACCCCAGCTACCGACAACGACGACGACGCCAAGCGACCGCACCAGGCCCATCGGTGTCCACTATATTCCGACGCAAAACGACATACTATGTCACGTCCACATTGAGGGCCACTCTCAAATGGACCAGCGACAAACTCAGAGATGGTGTCTCGGGCGGAGCCACTGCAGTCGGGAGCGGCTTCGGGGGCGTCCTTAAATGGGCCAGCGGCAAGCTAGGGGCCATAGCCACGGGTGGAGTTGTGTGTGGTCTTCTACTCGTCGGTGCCAAACTCCTTGCCCAGGGAGCTGTCGGACACGTAGGCGCCCGCATATGTGCGCGGGCCCTGGACTCATCCACTGCCCACTGGTGCCTCCGCTGTTGCCAACCGAGCAGGAAGCCGAAGGACGAGGCCACACACAAAATGCCGTGCACGCTCGCCGACGAACACGACGACCAGCAGGTGCACGCACTCCGACATCCGCTGCTACAGGAACACTACGCCGCAGCTGTTGCCGCCGCAGTCGCCGACGTCACCACCGCCACCACCGCCGCCATCGCTGAAGTCACAGCCGCCGTATCGCGAGCCTCGTCTGTCACACCGAGATCGACCAGCCCGACGCCACGAGACGGCTCCAAGAACGGCACGACATTCGGTAACCTACCGACCAACGAGGATGCCACAGCACACGGTAGCGACACCGAGCCAAGGGAAACGAGAGAACGCACCCATGGCAGCCCGTGGTCCATCTTCCGACATGCTGACGCTCGTGGTTCCTCCCCCGACGCGGACACCCAACCACCACGACGGCGAGCACGCTATGCATCACCTGACAGGCCCCAGGCGCCTTCAGGCCCTGGTACGCCTTACACTGCCCTCAAGCCACCGACACGCAACTCACGCAACACCATCCAGCGTGACCCAGCGGTCCCCGAGCCGCCGAAGAGCATACTTAACGCCCTGTACCAAAACGGCTTCGCGCTAGGGAACAGTGGCGTGTCCACTGAGGACATCAAAGACGCTCTACGACTCCACGACCACCCTCGATTCACTCACGACCCAACACTCCAAGTGCTGGGGCCGTGGACGGACATCATGCAGAGGCCACCGAACCGCCTCACTTGGGTGCTGGAGGACTCGGGCGGCAACTCGGGCGAGACAATTTTCCCATACCTCACGTGGGACCTCCGTCAACCCACCACCGACGCGCCCACTGTTTTCTGGCATGGGACCCGCGGCGACCTTGCGGCCCGTCTTGCTGCCTGTGGAGGGCACCTCTTGCCAGGCCCCCGCCGTGAAACGAAGGGTCGAACTGGCACCAACGTTGGCCGCGCGTACGTGAGCGTGCACCCTTCGCTGGCCGCGTGGTACGCGATACCGCCCCACCCGCCCTACAGTCTCGAAGACGACACCCTCGCGTGGGGACCCATCGCACTCTGGATGTGCGAAGCCACCCAACCACCGCGCGGGGAAAACAGGCACAACTACGTGAAAGGGAGGCCCACGGAGCGCGCCTCATTTACCCTCGGGTCCTGAGCCTCCTCATCCGCATGGACTGGTGCGCCCCCACAGAAGCTGCTTCCAGGTGCCGTGCCCTTCCACACGCCTATGGCATGGGTGACTGCGCGCACGCCCTCCACATTGCTGGCTACGATCATCCAGATCTCCGTGAGGCGGCTGAAGCTCACGACCAGGAAGCTAGCACTAGGCGCAGATCAACCATCGCGGCAGCATGGCCACCACCGCAGGCGCTATACTCGCCAGAAGCGGCGCGAGCATGGGCCAAACAGCACTACGACACGGAAGCAGCCACCAGGGACGACCCTAATCAGCCTCGACCACGCGTCTCGCTCCACATACTCCAGCTGGACCCGAAACCACTCATCGACCTGGTGTACACGGGCTTGCAAGCTGTCCCCGTGCGGGGGCACCCTGACGCACACGGGTCGCGCCCCCGCGGCTCCAGCCCTGGGGCCGCGTCGGACCCACCACGCACGCACAAGTCAGGCACAGCCTTAGCCCGCAGTCCAGACCCCTCATCGACGTCATCTGGAGTCGACGAACGCCGTACGCCATCCCTCATCAGCGCGGCCGCCGCCCTCGCCCGAGGCCGCGCCCGTGCGCGACGATCTGCCTCTCGCTCGTCACGACAGAGCGACGGGAACTCCACCTCCGACAACAGCGGCATCGAGACGTGGGAGCACATTGTGACGGAGGAGGAGCCGACTGCCTACCACGTCCTCGCCTACCACGTGCGTGATGTGCGGTCCCGTGTCAACGCCCCTGGCATCGAGGTCTGGCTCGACCCTGGTGATCACCACGATGGCGCCTACTTACCGTGGGGGGCGACAGTCATGGGCTACCGCGTCATTGACCCTACGGTGGACGGGCGTGACGGCTGGGTCATCCTCCATCATGATCACGGCGACACCACTACTAAGCTCTGGGCACCGACCCAAGTCCACGTTAAGGGGGACGACTCCTGGCGCACCGTCATGGTACCAGCGGATATGGGCCCCAGTGGATCAGGTGCCATGCCGAGGACGCACGCCTCCCCGCCGAGGTAGTCCGCACTACAGGCCAATCCTGGTTTGCTGACGTCTGGCCCTTGTGGGATCGCCCGAGACCCCACCCAGGCGACCCAGGCACAAACGAGCATGCGCTACCGCCTTTACCAGGACGCTGGTCTTGCCTACAGTGTCGATTCCAATGCTGCCAATATTGCGCGGCTCGCCGCAACACACAGATTGGCACCTCGGGCCAACCAACGTGCCCAGACTGCGGCCGCAGCGGACTGCGTACACTTATGGACTGGTCCACGGACTACTCGTGCAACAGTTGGACGTGTGCATACAGCACCAATATATAAGAGGGGACCGCCGACACATGCTGCCTGTCCAGCAGGTTGTCCCACCCCCCCAGGCCACACTAAACCAGCTCACGACGTCCGTGCCACAGGATGCCGCACCGCACATCCTGCCCGCCGAATATCGGCATACGCGCAGCCCTCTTCTACGACTACAGGAACCCCCCCACCGCCAAGCGCCTTACTCAGGCCCCGGGGGAGAACCTCCACAACCAGGGCAAGCAGGCTACCAGGGCCAATGGCACCTCCCACCACAGCCGCGGCGCATCCCCAGGCAGGGATTGCCTGACGGCACAACGCGGCCACCTGGATTCACAGGAACGGGGATGCCCGAAGAACCTTCCCCCGACCAACCGCTTTGGAGGGAAGGCTATGTGCTCTTCAGCCCCCATCAGGCCCTCAAGGAGGAACTCACCTTCAACAAGACGGTCCGCCGACCCTTCTACCTAGCCATTACCAACATGTACAGGGATCGTGTCACGGTCAGGACCGTCTGCGAGTTGATCGCCGAGCGCACCCACATGACCCGCACCCGCTGGCGAGATGTGGTACTGTACTGGGACGCCGAGGGTGGTCCTGGGCCTCAAGCTCTCAACTACGATATGCGACTCTGTGACGCCATGGTGAGCCGTGCCACGACCGAAGCTGAGCTAAACCACGACCGCAGCAACCGTGGTAGTTTCTGCCTCTACGGACCAGCGCACCAGCGGGCCTTCAACATTACGGCGATCTCAGAGCCGCAGAACATCGACTACACGGAGTATGTGCGACGATACTCACCCGTAGGGGAGACCTACCCTGACCACGCCTTCGTGCACGTCTATCGGGGCTGGCAGCGGCCCGACGTGCCCACCATCCTCCCCGACACCCGTCCCCTCTCGAGAGCCGACTGGCAGCGCCACCAACAGCACCAGCAGCGCATCCAGCAGCGGGACCAACGTGACGCAGGACAGCAGGGCACACACGCTACCGCTCCCCTGCGCGAGTCCCGACAGGCGGTAACACG
>CAUYUJ010001239.1:0-82500 GCA_963575745.1 Prorocentrum cordatum
CACGCCGCACACACACAACACACACACACACACACACACACACACACACACACACACACACACACACACACACACACACACACACACACACACACACACACACACACACTTCACACGGTTCGCGGCCACATAGGGAGCTCCACCGAAGGCCCCAGCGGTACAGTTCGCACGCGTCCCCCCCGCGCACCGCAGGCTCAGGCGCGCGCCCGCGGTCGCAACCCCTCCTGGCATTTCTCCCCAAGACACCCAAAGACGACTGCAGCAGTCCTCGAGGACATCGTGGCACCCCCTCACGCGCAAGGCACCATGGAGAGGCCCATCCCGCAATGTTGCGAGCATAGTGAGTTCACGCGCATGTCCATCGACGCCGCGGCGCGGATCGCAGCGCCCCTAAGGGCCAAGCCAATTACACTGCAGGCCGGCGGAAGAAAGGAGTCGCTGCGCCCCCGGACGAGGCAGCCCAGAAGTCGGCCTTGAGAGCGAGAGGTCGCACCGGCGCAGTGCTCGGGATGCGACTAATCCGAAGCGAGACGGCCAGTCATGTCGCCGACGCTTTGACCGGGCACTTCCCCCAGGACTATCGCCAGCAAGTGGTCGCCATCTTTTCGGATAGCCCCTCGAAGCTCACGTTCGCGACATTGCGGAGGGTGTTCCCTGAGTTTTTTTCTCTGCCTGGATGCAGCGCGCACGGCGATCGCGCATCTCCGGGCGCGCTACCGCAAGAGGGCAGCTGTTTCGCTGCGCATCCGAATTACCACGCACAAACTAAACAAAGCGGACACGTCTTTCAACGCAGGGTCATGGGGGCGCCCGCACAGCGGCGATGGGGGCGCGGAGTTGGCCGAATTCGCGCCAGCATCGACCCGGATGAGCCAGCCGTCCGCGACGCGGTTCGAGTTCGCCGCAGCCCCCGCATCTTGGACCGCGTTGTTCTCGACGGAGGTCGAGCGCGAGACCCGCGCGAATTCCCAGGCGCCGGCGAAAGTGACGCGGCGCGCTGTCGCCGCCAGTTGGGCCGAGTGGTACTTGAACAACTAGAGGTGTAGACGCGCGGCGCCGAGCTCTATCCGTTCGCTACTGGGCGCCGGGACTGCTCAGCGCGAGAGCCCCCATCATGAAGTGAACGCTCGGTGTCGGAATCAGCCCGAACTGCGCGCCTCCATTTTGCAGCTCCAACTAGGCGTTAAATGTTTGGGCGAGCTGATTTCGCGCAACGTTGCTGCACACTCCCCAGGCCAGCGCCAGCTTGATCAGGAAACCACATTGTCGGCTGCGGCAGCGAAAGTGGACTTCCCCTTATGCTTATGGGCAGACTGGACCAAATAGCAGACGCCTGACAGTGGAGGGGCACAAGCCGAAGCGACACTGCCATCGGACGAGCGGCCGAGGGCAGCTGCGCCGCTGAAGGCGAAGCGGATCCTCCGCAGGATCGTCAGCAAGCGCCCTGCAACCAGCGCAGTCGCGAAGAAGAAAAAAGTAGCAAAGCGGATTGTCTCTATGAAGCACCGAGTCCGCTGAGCGGATCTCCGAAGCGGTTCGTCGGCGCGCTGTGTGCCTCTTGAAATGCGGCCCGCTCCCCTCGCAGACAAATGCGCTATTCGCGTTGCGCCAGCTTTGTCGTCATCGCCATCCGTCCGCCAGTACGCACCACGCCGCCACCGCCGTGTGATATTGTATAATTGTCAAACAGCCGGCGGTTCAGCACCCCACTGCGCGCCATAGCACGGCACGGCAATTTTGTTGAACAGCAAGCAACCAACCGACCGCCATCCGCGAGTCAGAGACCATGTCTGTCCACGGTTTTTGTTTTTTTGTTTCTTCTCAAGAGGGAGAGGCGGAAAGAGAGAGGAAGGGGGGGCACGTGCCCGAGCCGCCAGAGATATTGAGAGAGAGGGAGAGAGAAAGAGAGAGAGAGAGAGAGAGAGAGAGAGAGAGAGAAAGGGTGAACGAGAGAGAAAGACGGCGAGAGACGGGCGAAGACGGGCAGGGGCCAAATCGCCCCATACGTTCCCACACGCATATATATATATATATAGAGAGAGAGAGAGAGAGAGAGAGAGAGAGATAGACATACGCGGTCGCCCCCCCACCCACCCACCCACACCCCACCCCCACCCCCCCCCGCCCCAACCCCACCCCAAAGATCTACCTTTTAGTTGGTGTTTAAATGGACGTTTGGGTTGCCTGTCTCTCCTCGCATCTTCCTCGCCCCTTCCTCGCCGGCGCAACGCTGCACAAAGGCGAGAGAACTGCCATTGCCACCTTGCAGAGAAATCGGACCCCCCTCCCAGTGGCCAGGTTTTGTGAGACCCAAGACGTCTCTACTCCGCAATGCGTTTCTGGTTGCGCGCGCGGCCTCGCTTACTCGTAAGCCCCCATGCTTGCGCCCCTAAGCTTGCAGTCTGCAAGCTAATTCCCCCTCAAGCGGCTGAACACCTTGCCAGTCTCCAGCCACGGGTCCTCGTTGGCACGCCAGTAGGCGCACTGGGCCGATCGGACCCTGGCGTTCAATGACACCGAGCCAACGCAGCTCTCCCTGGCCATGATGAAGCCGCGCAAGTGTTTCCAGAACCTGTCGATGACCTGGGCCCCGCCCTTGCACTTGAGGACTCGTCCGCCAGGAAGTTCACGTTGCAACTTCTTGGCGCGCGTGGGTGTCACCCACACCTGGCGGCCGTCCTTCTTCACGGGCTTGCCATTCTTCATGAGCCGCTTCCACTGGTGCACGACGTGGTCGCGGCGCATCCTTTCGACCTTGGCCTCGTGCGTTTTCACCGTCCGCGTGGAGCACAACGCCCCTGTTGCTCAAGTTCTTGCGAGCGAGCGGCGTCCAATCAGGCAAGCGCATCGCGCTTGGGCCTGGCGCCCTCTGCCTGGTGAGACTGGGCTCGAGGCGCGTCAACGCCAATGTATTGCGGCTGCCCCTTTCGACAACACCGCCCCACTGCCCCCACTGGACCCGCTCGTTCTCAGCTCGCTCCGCGCGGTCAGGAAGTATATCGCCCCTGAGGTCGACCTCGTCGGCCTCGACATATTTCCACGTCTGCCCTTTATCTCCGAAAGTAATCGGTTTCTCCTGCTGCTGCACGCCGCTCTTTCGGCACGCATCATTGAACTTGCCCATGCTCTCGATCGCCGCGTGGTTCTGGCCCGCGAGCGCGCGGATCTTGGCAAGGGGGACGTTCTTCACGACAGCGAAAAGCACGGCGGACAGCTCCTGCGAGGGCACCTCGGCAACGCCAGAGCCGCTGCTGAAGACCATGCGCCCGCTCTGAGGCAAGGAGAACTTCTGGCAACCCCTGCGGTTGCAGCGGAACCGCGGTCCACGGCCCTGGACGCCCTTCAGGGGGCCAAGGATTCCTTTGGCGCAGAAAGAGCACGTCTGGCCTTCCAAACTCTCCAGGATCTGGTCCTCGAGCAACATGTCGACGACCTCGCGGTCACTGGCGCGTATGAAATCGAATACCTTCCTCTTGCAAGCAACGCGCTCGGGCCTGGACGTGCAAGTTCTCTTGCCGTGCCGCACGTAGGGCACCTTCCTCGCTCTCTGGCTTAGCGCCGTCTTTTTCGCCATTGTCTTTCCCGTGTGCTTCGGGGCTTTCCGCTTGGGCTCCCCCGTCTTCAGGACAGCGCGCGCCTTGCCCCGCCTAGGCGTAGGGAAGACGCGCCCAGGCGCCATGGCGCGGCTTTGGCCGACGACCCCGGCCAGGAACGGGCAGGCGCGCCTGATCCCTTGGCGCGCTGATGCGCTTGAGCACGCATGTGCAGCGCGCAGGTTTGGCATAGCTCGCGCGCCCTGGCGAATGGACAACAATGCACCAACGAACGCTGGTTGCTCGACCTGCAAAACTGCCTCTTGAGTTCACGGAAGAGACGACACGGGATCGGCGATGCACCACCGAGGGCCCCGATACCGAAGACGCGCGACTGGGGCTCCCCCCAGACGCCCTGGCCCCAATCGGCGATGCTCTTGTCGAGCGTCGTCGATGTGCCAACTGGCGCGATGCCGATGGCGGCGGCGACGGCGGCGGTGACGACGATGGCAATATTGACGGCGACGACGTTCCCTGTGGACGACGTGTTTCTGCACGTCGTTCTCCCCGCGACTGAACAAAATGATCGTCGGGCGCCCGTGCGGCGCGCGCGCGCCCGACAGGGCGGCCCTGCTCGCGCGCGGACTCGCACCACGACGCTCATGCGGCGGCACAAGAACTCAACCCAAGCCTCCTCGGTGACGCCGTCCAAGAATTCATCCAGGCCGACAACGGGAACGTCGTCGACGCCTTCAGGGGCGCCGCCATGGCCCGCGAAATCACCATCGATGTTGCAGTTATCAACGAAGTCGCTCTCGAAGCTGCAATTCGTGATGTCGTCCGCGGCGTCGCCTTCTGACGGCACCAGCGTGGCCTCGCCGTCGGACTCGGGGCCAAGGATCACGATCTCGTTGGCGCCGTTATCGTGCTCGGAGTCGCTGTCGGCCATGAGCTGCTCCGCCCACGTCGCCCGCCACGCGCCGCGGGGCTGCGGAATGGCCAACAATTGGTCAAGTTCGGCCACGGCGGTCCGCATGAGGCATCCGCGGCAAATGCGCTGCGACTGAGCGGGGAAGCCGATGGCAGGCACCCGCCCGCACGCGATGCAGGCCATGGTACTGGCCCTGTTCAAGGAGAGACCGGCCGTGCCCCAGGCGGTGGAAGGCGCGAGAGTCGCTTGACCAAAACGGCTACCGCGGGAGAGTCACGACCGACTGGCTGGACGACGTGTCTGAGCGCGCTGCAAGAGCGAATTCTGCTACCAACCGCAGCCAGATTCATTTGCTACGCCCGCTCGCAGCAACCCTCCTGGTGGCTACGAAGCAATGCTGGGGTGAGTATGCGAAAGGAGGGCGCATTGTTTTCCTGTCACGCTCGCCCCACTCGCGCGCGATCTGATGCCGATGCGGGAACTCATGGGAAGTGTTGCAACACGCATGCACTGGGACGGCACCCCCAACTCCTCGGGGACACAACGGCGCGCGCAATCTCGGCTGCGTGCGGCGACGCGCCCAGCGAACGCCGCTAGGCCTCAGCCCGCGCCGCCGCCGCCGCTGCTGCTCGACGGACCGCGGCGGCGGCCTCAGTCCTCGCCCGAGTCGGTCGCCGCGACACCCGTTGAGGGCGCAGAAGCAAGGCGGCCGAATGGAGGCGCGCAAAAGAATCGCCCGCCACAGGTTGCCAGAAGGGCCAACCGTGCTCGCGACCCGACGGGGCGCAACTCAAGCGCACGCCGGTCGACAAACGGGCGGCCCTTTTGACGCCTCGCCTCGCGAACGCCGCCGACTTCTGCCCTCCCCGAGCCTGGAAAGAGCTCCTGCAGCGTCGCACTGCCCACGGGCGTCGCCGTGAACACCTCCTTCTTGGCAGCCTGCTCGGTCGAGCCCGCCGCTCTGCAGTGGCCCTCGGGGCCCCGCTTGGGGTCGGTCCGCGAGGCGCCCGCTCCCGCTTCGCACTGCGCACCCCCTTCTTGGCGGGCGCCAGCTTCTTCGCGGCGTCGAACTCATCATTGATCGCGCCCTTCTTCAAGGCGTTGAACTCCCTGAGCGAGATCGCGCCTGCCTGGTGGAGCCCCCAGAGTCGCTCGATCTCCCGCGCGGGGGCCCCTCGCGGTGGCTCCCCCTCGTCCTCGCAGTCGTCGCGGCCGCCCCCGATGCGATCGCACTTGAAGCCGCCCGCGAAAGGTTCGGGGCGCGCCGCGAGAGGGCCCTGGGCGTCAGGCTTCGCCCGCTTGGCTGGGGGAGCCCCATCTGGCGCGGCTGGGGCTGACATCGGGGCCTTGGGCACGGCGCCCTCTTGCGCTGCTGGGGCTGGCATCGCGGCCGCGGGCGCGCCGCCCCCTGGCGCGGCTGCCGCGCTGCCCCAGATGCCCCCCAAGCCCAGCTTGCCGAACCGCTGGGGCTCGGCGGCCGCGGCAACGCCCCCCGCGCCCGAGTCGTCGTCCCCCAGGAGCTGTACCAGCCAGTTCTGTCCCCACATCACGTCCTGGTCGCAATCGGCCCCGACCTGGCGGTTGCCTCCTTTCCACAAGCTAACGCGGCGCATGCCGTCCGTGTTGATGAAGTTCGACCCGCCCAACACAAAGCACG
This sequence comes from Prorocentrum cordatum, assembly GCA_963575745.1. NCBI lineage: Eukaryota > Dinophyceae > Prorocentrales > Prorocentraceae > Prorocentrum > Prorocentrum cordatum. The sequence goes on from CAUYUJ010001239.1 coordinate 6,122, forward strand.
GGACGGGCTCAGTGCCCTCAGAGGCGAGGCGGTGGAGGACGTAGACCTCGCCGTCGGCGCGCGCGAAGTTGAGTGTCAAGCGCGATCGCTTCAGGCACGCCACGAGGTTGGCTAGAGTCGTCCCCGGGAGGAAGGTCGTCGACACGGCGGCCAGAGAGCCCTCGCGAGAGATCGACGGGGAGCCGCCGATGGTCGGGCGGAGCGTGGCTGGGTTGAACGCGTCGTCCACGATCAAGCGAGGCTGCCCCTGCGCGCATTTCGCGGCCCCCCAGCGGGCCCAGATCGTCGACTCGTCATCCCCGACGTCCGCGAAGGACATGATGGCCCGAACGCGCTGCTCGTTCAGCGCCCCGTCGTCGCACGCCCAAGCACAGCTCTTCTCCCCTGGCTGGCCGCGCAAGAAGTCGAATTCGCCGCGCGCTCGCCGTCGATCTTGCGCGCCCACCGCCTAGCGAGGGCCAGGGCGACTGAGCGACCCACGAAAGTCTTCCCGATCCAAGGCTCGCCAATCATCATGAGAGCATGCTTGCCCATCGTCTTGTTCATGGGCTCGAGGACGCCGGCCAGGAAGGAGCGCTCGATGCTGCGCAACGTGACGGGGCAGACAAGATGCCCTCGGCACAGCGCCGCCTCGTTTGCGACGCCCCTCATAGTCTCTTTCACAAGCGACCCCTACCACCCGGAAATCAGGCGGTTCTCGTTGTTCCGCTCCTTGGTGATCCACCGAAGGTGGCTCTTATTCTGGATCAGACGGGCATGCTCCTCGATGCAATCGAACCCCTGGTCAACTTTCGACTCGTCCATGAGTTCTCTTTGATTGTTAAGGCCGCGGTGGTCGAACGTGGAGTACCTGATCTTCAAGCCAGGCAGGTGCATGAGCAGGTGCTGCAGCGCCTTCGCCCCTGAGTTCTCATGGGTGCCCCGCGCGATCTCACGCGCCTGGCCAGCGCCAGTGCTCGGGGGGCCGTGGATGTTGATATTGTTCTTCATGATGTAGCGCTTGATGATGTACTTCCCGCCGTCGCCCCTCGGCACCGCAAACAGCTGCATGGTGCAATCGCTCGGGGGCTCCTCCTCCAAGCGGAAAGGCATGGGCAGGTCCTTGAATGTCTTGCGACGGAAGTGCTCCAAGATAGCGTCTCTGTCGATGTCTTCGCGGTGGTCGGACACGATGTCCACGAAGTGCACGACCTTCTGCGTTGGGCCGCCCGCCTCGGTGTCAACAGGTGTTAAAGGGAGACCATCGGCAGGGTTGGTGGTGCCCGTCTCGTCGTCTGAGAGGATTGGAAAAGTCAGCCTGTGCATGGCGAGGTTCTGAACGACCGTCGCCGCCGCGATCATCGCAGCGACGCGCGGCGCCGCGGGGGGGGGGGGGCGGGCGCGCGCAGGGGCGCAGCGAGCCAGGCGGCGCCAGGGCGCCTCGTCACTTGAGTCACAACTCGAGCAAACCTCATAAGATGAGAACAGTGCGTTGCTACCACAAAAAATTATGAATGCATGTTGTTGCAGGGTATCCTCTGGGCCTGTGGGCATCGAGATACAAGCGTCGGCTGCGACTCTTTTTTTTCTTTGCCGTAGGAATCCACGGTACCGCGGCAACCCAGGAACAGGGTATAGACAAATGTGATTCTACAACAATTACGGTTGACATATGTTGTTTGGGGGTCTCTTTTGGGCCTCTGGCAATCGAGATGCGAGCGTCGGTATCGCAACTGTTTTTTTGGCCGAAGGAATCCATGGCCTCGCGGCCAGCAAGCGGCATGAGATGAGCGAGTGTGTTGTTACTACAACCACGGCTGACATATGTCGTCTGTGGGCCTCGTTTGGGTATCTGGTTGTCGAGATGCGAGCGCCGGCTGCGCAAATGCTGTTTTTTTTTTGCCGTAGGAACCCACGGTTTCGCGGCAACCCAGCGACAGGATATAGACATATGTGTTTTTATGTGTTTTTACAACAACTACGGCTGACAGGTGTTGTATTGGGGTCTCGTTTGGGCCTCTGGCGATCGAGATGCGAGCGTCGGTTTCGCACATGCTCCTTTTGCCGAAAGAGCCCACGGCATCGCGGCAAGCAAGCGACATAAGATGAGCGAACTGTGTTTTTACAACAACTACGGCTGACATATGTTGTCTTGGGTTTTCTGTTGGGCTTCTAGCAGTCGAGATGCGAGCGTCGGCTTCGCACATGTTTTTTTTTTTTGCCGAAGTAACCCATGGTCTCACAGTTCTCCTCTGGAGCTTTGTTTTTTTGTTTTTTTTTAGACTGTTACAGGGATGAGAGGGGTGGCTCTTGGATTGCTTGGGGTCTGTTGGGGACCTCTCAGGCGGGAGCCTCGCTTTGAGCGTTTTTGGGGGACTTTTCAGGCGGAAACTTCCTGTTGGATTTGTTTTTGGAGACCTCCCAGGCGTGAGCTTCGTTTTGAGTGCGTTGTTTTGAAAAACTTGACAAACCAATGAAATCACAGGAAGAGATCATAATCGTATTCATATTGAGTAATGGTGAACGAAGCGGGTTCGTTGAGGAAGGGAGGGGGGAAAAAGGAAAGGGGATGACTGGAACAGGGCACGGAAAAGGTGTATATATATATGACATACGTACGTATATACATACATACATTCATACAGACATATACTTTTATGCATACATATACATCTGCTTATATGTAGAAAACGGACCGCGGGTCAGGCTAGTCTGGCCCGCGTTCGCGCGTTCGGGTTTCTTGCCCGCTCGAGTCAGCCCCGCCTGTAGTCGGTGCCCTTCCCCTCTATTCGTCTGACTGCGGCCCTTCGGAGGCAGCCATCTTTCGAACCGTTTACGTTCCTCCCCCTTCACCACCACCACCGCTACCAGTAAATAGCTCTGCCCAGTAACAGCACGAGCGCGAAAGCAAGCGTGGGCGCATGCGTGCAGGCTGAAGACGCATCGGCGAGAGTGCCGCATTCTATGCAGAATTAGTGCACCCAAGGTGAGAAGAACAATGGAGCGCTCGATGTTTCCGGCGTGCTTTGCCCTCCCTGACCGCGCGCAGTTGAGCCACCCGCTTGTGGCCGTCGAGATGCCCACGGATGTCAAGCGGCGTGATTTACACGCCTGAACTTTGTTAACATTTATTTGCATGACCGCGCTCCAGGGGGCCCAGGGCAGAGACAGCCAGCCAGTTTGGAAAATAGAGGAGGGAAGATGGATCGGACCCGAATGATCGGGAAGAGGAGCAGCGATGGGTGACCAGCGTTTTCTCAATTATGGAAGCACTTGCGACGGACCCCAAGCAGTGCATTATTGTATTGTGGAGGTGGAAGGTATGCGGTGTAAGGTATGTGCGGAAAACTATGTCTTGGAAGTTGTGTGGTGTGAGTTGAGGAGGCGGAAAGTATGCGGTTTACGCTATGTGCCGTAAGTTATGTCGTGTGAGTTAGGCGGTGCGAATTTGAGGTGGAAGCTACAGGGTGTAAGCTGTATGGTGTAAGCTATGTTGTGCAATCTGTGCGGTTTATGCTATGCGTTGACAGCGATGTCGTGTAAGTTCAGAGTGCGGGGGGGCGCCCACGAGGCGGCACCGGCGGCAACGTGGCGCAATCTCGACATACCCCGCAGCGAACGGGGCGCCCACGAGGTGCCCGCGAGACGGCACGGGCGGCAACGTGGCTCAATCTCGGCATACAGTCAACGCGCCTAGCAAGGTCGCGCGCCCTCATCTAGGATGCCCTTGTGTCCCTGCCTCTGCGGCCCGTCCTTTGCCGCTTTCACTGGTCGCTCGTCGCCCAATATGTCCCCGATTCGGCCTCCAACGTCCCCGATACACGTTTTGATTTTACCCTCCAAGCGCCGGGCGCCCACGAGGCGGCACGGGCGGCGACGTGGCGCAACCTCGGCATATTCCCCAGGCGCACGATGCGGCACGGGCCGCAACTTGGCGAAACCCCGGAGTACCAACCAATTACCTGAACGAAGCGAACCAGGAGCCCCCAATGGCAAGCATTGTGTTGGGAATCGTGGTTCAAGTAGACGCCATTGAGGATGCAGGCGCCGCCACGAAGGAGTGACGAGTTGTGAAGCCCACGGACAGATTTCGAGAGGTTCGGGGGATGAAGAAGAGGACAACATCAATAGCAGAGGGCGTTCGAGGGGTCTGAGACAGCCCATGAGAGCCTCAACAACCACGGGGAATGGCCCAGAATTGACAAAAGGCCCCGAAGACAATTCTAAATGGCACCCACCGGTATAAATCGCGGTTGAACAGGGTAGAAAAGGGAAGGCGATACGAAGTAGTGTTCGGCCCTCACGAGGGGAATCCGGCGGCTCTTTGGGGGCGTCCAAGACAGTTCCAGAGTGAGCCGACGCCAGCCCAAGAGGGCCTCCAGAGGCCTCCCAGACGGTCCATGGAGAGGTCTCATACAGGGCCTGGCAGCGTCCAGAAGCCATGCGCGCGAAGGCAGCCTTTGTTCAGGGGCAAAGCGGTAGCCAGGGGCTTCCAGTCGGCAGACAGGGCACGGGCCGGCGGAATGCGCGGGCCTCACGGAGAACCCCAGGGGGGAGTTATAGTCTTGAGGAGGGGTTGAAGATAGGGAGCGTGCAGATGAGAGGATTGAAGAAGGACATTTCTGGCAGAACCATGCGGCCAGAATCTCGCACCATAGAATATGTGAATGTCGGCTTCCCCAGCGTACCCACTGCCCACGCATAGTTCTAGGGATTCGGACGTAGGCCCAAGAAGCTCCCCAAGATCCCTCCAACACACGCCTTCCCGAGGTTGCAAGGAAGGTACGCCCAAAAGATAGAAAAGAAGGAGGGGGATTGAATCGGATACTCCTACGGCGAGTCACCGCTGCCCCCTGCGTTTTGGACAAACCTATTGTGGCCAGACAAATGTCAAAACTCTCTCCCACCCCATTGTGGCCTCGACGACGACGACAACAACAACAACGACGACGGCTTTTGTTTCCAACTGCCGCGCTACTTTGGGCTACGCTCTGAGAGCGTTCCAGAACGGTCTCAGGTTCTGGTGCGCTCAACGGCCGCGCCGCCCGATACATCGATGCCTGTTATGTCTCAGAGACTCCCCGAGTTGTCCCGTCCCGATGGTGTCGTTATTTTGCCTCCGTTTTAACACGTGATGCCGTGTCTCATTTAGCCCCGTCGGTGGGGACACGGGAGGTTTGCCAGAGCATGGCATTACTTCCAGCTCCTCCTTTGCTACGCCAATTGTTTCTCCTCTCAGGTGTTCGATCATGGCCCGATTGGTCAGCGCGACCGCCTAGCTCTCGCGCAGACGCCACCGAAGATCGATTGGTAACAGTGGGTCCTTCCAGTCAAGACGCTGAAACAAGAAACTGTTCGGCATTCGGAAGAGGATCGTAGTTCGTGTGGTATATATACCCATGGTTGCTCATCTAGCGTTCCTCGTGTTTCCCAGCGCTCTGGGGGGGGCAAGGAAAGTTTGGTTCCTGATCTAGCATTATTCGTTGTAGTAATTCATTCAGCTCTGTCGACCACTAGGAAACTCACCATGCATGCAGCCTGCGTTGAATCTGCGCTTGTGCACAGCCTGCACACTTCTCGGTTACGAAAGCACGAACTATCGAGACTGAATGTATTTCAGGCGCGCCGCCTGCGAATGATTTTTGGCATTTCGCATTCATATGTCAGTCGTTTTTCCAACGCCGCGGTTCTGCAGAGAGCCCATCGCATACAGTTCAGCGATCTCCTCTTGCAGCGGCAATTGATTTTGTTCGGAGATATTGCACGAAAGGACAGCGATCACGTGCCGCTGAACGTGGCGATGTGGGCGTGATGCAACGATGCTTGCAGTCTCTGCCGCGCCTTCGTGCTGTCGCGCAGTCGCCCGTGGAACTCGCCGGGTGCAGGGGCGCCGGTCTGGACCCCTACCGCCGCCTGGTCCTGGAGCTGGCCCGCGACGCTGCCGTTGGTGAGCTCACTGATCTGCGGGATCAGATGGCCACGCTACCCGAGGCAGAGGCGCAAGCACGCCGGGGCCGCATCCACCGCGCATTGTCGCGCCTTTCGCCGGGCCGCTCGACGAGTCTGGCGGGGGTGGTCGGGCCGGCGGGCGAAGCGTTAACTGCACCGAGCGCCATGGCTGCTGCCTTGCGCGCGCACTGGGTTGGGGTATTTGCAGAGCGGCCTGTGGACGAGACGTTGCTGGAGCAATGGGTGGCCGAAGACTCGCCCCCGGACACGCAGCCGGCAACTGCGCAGCAGTGGCGCTTACAGCGACGACACGTCGAGCACGCGCTCGAGCACTCGCCGAAAACCGCCCCGGGGCCAGACGGCCTCCCCTTCGCAGCTTGAAGACGTCTGGGGCCTCTCGCGGTGGACGTGTTATGGGCCGCCTTGCAGGATCTGGTGGCGGCCGACGAGCCCGCGGACCTGCAGTGCTTCATGGACACGTTCAATACCAGCTTGATGGTTTTCTTGCCGAAAGGGACCGGTTCTGCGACGCCCCAGGGGGCAGGCCATCGACCAGCAGATACGAGGCCGCTGAACGCCGCCAACGGCGATAATCGCATTCTGGCGAGCGCGGTCAGGGCTTGCGTCGAGGAGCCCTTGGCGCAGGCCACTTTCACGGACCAGCGAGGCTTCGTGCCGGGCCGGTCCATGCTGTCCAACGTGGTGGACGTGGACGAAGCCATGCAGCGGGCAGCGTTGGAGGGAGACACCGGGGCGGCTTGGCTCTTCGACTTCCAGGCCGCCTTCCCCAGCGTCGCTCACGCCTTTCTGCTGCGGGTGCTCTCGGCGGCAGGTTTACCAGAGTGGCTCCTTCGATTCGTTCGCCTGCTATACCAGCACAGTCGGTGCCGACTGGTGGTGGGTGGAGCAGTCCACGAGGGTTTCGAGGCGCGGGCAGGCATCCGCCAGGGGTGCCCACTGTCTCCGATCTTGTTCGCCGTGGTAATGGACATCTTGCTCAGACGCATGCGGCGGCATTTGCCAGATCTCACTTCGCGGGCCTTTGCTGACGACGTGGCGTCTGTTGCACCAGATATGGGCGCTGCAGCCCCAGTCCTGCACCAGCTTTTCGCGGAGTTCGGCCGCCTTTCTGGCCTCCACCTCAACATGCCCAAGACGTACCTGGTTCCCTTGTTCACGGCGGACTCTGCCGCAGTTTTGCACGATCTACTACAGATGCAGCCCGGGTGGGGGGGCATTCGCGTTGCATCGCACGCCAGATACTTGGGTTTCGAGCTGGGACCAGGACGTGGCCACGCCGCCTTCGAGAAGCCTCTGGCCAAGCTGGAAGAACGAGCAGGCTGGTGGGGGGCGGCCGGCGGCGGCCTGTATCTCACCACGGTCGCATACACCACATACGTGGCGTCGGTAGTGAGCTTCGCGTCGCAGCTGGATTCTTTGCCGCCCAACTGGGAGACGGTCGAGTCGAGGGCGTTCGGTTTGCTTGTCCCTGGCTCCATGCTGTGGACTTCTCCCGAGGACCATCGTCAGCTCCATCGGCTCGGCTTCCCGCGCAGCTTTGTGGACATGCAGGTGCGGCAGATGGCGGCCAAGCTGCGCGTCGCGCATCTGGAGGCGCGGGCATCGGGCGGTCTCGACGTCTACCGCAGGGCGGCTCGGCTCCGCGAGTGCCGCCGCAACACTGACAATATCGGGGTATCCGCAGCGTGGGCCGACTGGTTCGACAGAGCTTTTCTTCTCCAGCTGGACAGCGCCGTCGCAGAGGGGAGAGCTCTGGGAGCCACAGCAGCAAGGGTGGAAGCACGCATCCCGGGAGGCGTCGTCGCGAGACCGCTCACGCAGCTCCAGGATCGACGCGTCCGGCGGCAGCTTCAACGCCAGGCAGCAGCGTGGATACAGGGGGCGCGGCAAGGGGATCTGGAGCCCCGCGTCCGGCATAAACTGGGCCGTTGGCGGGCGGAGCTGCCCCCGCACGTGCGTTCTGCGCATTGCACCCACTACCTTCGCACCCTGGGCAAACGGATTCCGCCTCGCGCATGGGCAGCGGTCTGGCGAGCCATGTGGAAGGGGTGGCCAACAGCCCGTCGCACTCAGGGGCGCGATGGCTTTCCCGGTTGCATATTTCAGCGTGCTACGGACGCGCCCGACTCCCTGGAGCACTGCGCGGACTGCAGCTGCGTGCACGCGGCGGCCGCGGCGGAGATCGGGCCGCAGCCCATGCGGACGCCGACGGCCCGCCTGGCGAATTTCCTCGGGGTGGATTTTGGCCCGCAGGCCGACCCCGATGAGGCGGCCCCCACGGCCCTACGGACGGCTGCGGTCTACAAGGCCCATTGCCTGCTCCGGCACGGCCGCCTCCGCCGCGGCCCCGCTGCGGCGGAAGCCATGAAGCAGGCTCTTCGGGAAGCCGTCCGAAGTCACCGCCGGGCAGCCCGGGTGCACGACGCAGCGCAGAACTGGACCTGAGCCATTGGCACGCAGAGGCTCTCCCTGCATGCACGGGTGCATGTCTTCCTCTAGCTCCGTTTGTCTTCTTCTGCTTGCAGGACAACCGCACTTTTAGTTGCATTGATTTCCTCCCCTTCCTCCTCCGCCTCCTCCGTTCCTCCTCTTCCTCCTCTTCCCTCCCCAAGGCTGGCCTATGGCTGTTTCGGCCGCATGGCCGATGGACCGCGGGATGGGGTCTGCCCTGGACTCGGGCGCCCCCCGTGGGTGGACGCCGGCGCGTCGCTTCTATGTGTTTCCCTCTCGTTCCTCGCCCCGCCCCCCGCCCCTCGCGGGCCCCCCCCCCTCCTCTTCCGCCCCCCCCTCCCGCGCCCGAGTTCGGGGCGTCACAGATTGGCAGTTTCTTGTTCGGCCCGGTGGTGCGAAATGGTCCGTCCTGCTGTCGCCTCCTTCGTTCGTCGTCGTCGTCGGCGTCGTCGTCGTCGGCGTCGTCGTCGTCGTCGTCTCGTCTCTTCCGCTCCTCTCGCCCTTCCCGCTCCTTTTGTTGGCCGTCGGCATATCCTCCCCCCTTGGGGGCTGTCCTTTGCTGCTGGCTGGTGAACGGTGCGCTCCCGTGTGTCCGCTTGCGGATGCATGTGGGCGCATCGTTCGCTTCTTGCGGCTTGGTACCGCCCCCTGCTCTCTCCTTTGTCTCGCCCGTAGTTGCTGCTTGCTGGTGGACCGCACCGGCCCTGGGCCCGGGGCAATTGCCAGATTTTTCGGCCGCGCTCGCCGGACAAAGTGCGCGCGGCGGCTTCCCGGGGGGGGGGCTGGATTTGCCCGCCCGCTTGGGCGCGCGCCATCGCTGAACAGCGCGATCTGGACCGCGGATCGGCGTGGAGTTCGGCGGCAGGTCGAGGTTTTGTGTCAAGTTGTCCAGGCTGTCCGGAGGCCGTGCGGCCCAGCCTCGACTCTCCGCGCGCGCTTCCCTCCTCATCCCCCTCCTCTCCCTCCGCCCTCGTCCTCCTCCTCCCCCTCCCTCCTCGAATGTGTGGCTTGTTTGCCACTGCTTGCGCAGGCAGGGCGCGCATGCTTTGCTGCAGCCGTTGTTGGCCGACTCCGGTCTGTTCCGTCGGCACCGGCTCGCACTCCAGCCGCTGCGGTTTAGTCACGCGCCTGGCCGGGCATCTCAGTGCCCAACCCCATGCTTTAGAAACTCGGTTGGTGAGTGCACGCACCCAACGCCTGACTTCTGTAGCAAGTCTGGAACTCGGGTTAGGTTCCGGTTTCGTGTCAAGTGCTGCACTGTGCCGCGGCTCTTTGTTTGCTGTTGTGCGATGCCCGATTATATGAGCGATCGGTCGGATCATGGGGATGTGCATTCACAACGCATTCATACACCCATCCGCTCTCTGCCCTCTCTCCTTTTGTCCTCTCTCCCCCCCGCCCGCTTGGCCCAGCGTTTTCGCCGCTTGCAGGAGGAAAGGACGATGACGGTCCTGCGGCAGGTGTACCTGCCGACTCCACGTTTTTGTTTTCGGTGTTAGTGGCATGCTTGCGAATGGGAGTCAGGGCGATAACGGTCCTGTGGCAGTATGGCCTGCCAGTTCCTCGTGGTGGTCACTCGTTGGCGCGGTCTACCTTTCGCCTCTCCCTCCCCCTTCTCCAAAATAGCGCTGGACAAAAAAAAAAAGACACCGATTACCCTGTCAGAAAAGTCGTTTTCAAGCCTCCCTCGTCCGACTTGACGCAGCAGCCCGGCCGCCGAAATCAGGGCAGACGTTGGCAGGCGCGGGCGTCAGAGTCGTGGAAGCACGCGCAGCGAGTTTGCGACGATAGCGGTTACAATATGTGAAATGTGGGGACATTTTCCCGCGGCACTTTGGGAAGCAGCAGCGCGCAAGCATATTGTCGAGCGCGCGTTCGTGCCATTGGTCATGTGCCTACGGACGCGCGGTTTCATGCACTCACGCTTTGCAGCATCTTGATTGCGCCCCTTCCCTGGCGCCGCGCAGAACGGGGTGGGGTTGAGGCAGGGCGGCCTTCCACGAAGGGGCCGCGGCTTCTGGGGGCCTTTTTGTGCCTCTCAACAGGTTAATTCGAAGTTCCCAGCCACTGTTGCGAAGCCCGTATGCCCTCTCAGGAGGCAGCCCGCCCCCCCCTGCAGACCGCCCACTCTCACGCGCGCTGCCAATTCCCAGACAATCGACGTCGCGAGCTGTTCACAACGCGGTCCCTCAAGAGATCAGGGCTCTTTTCCCGGGGACCAGCATTGTCCTTAGCCACTGTGCGAGGGCTCCGCGGAGGGGCGAAAATTGACAAGCACTGTTCATCGCGAACTCTTCGCGAGGCGAGGATGTCAGGGTTCCCCCCCCGGCCGCCCCTGCTCTCACATTGCCTGGCGTTCGTTCGGCCGCCCGCCCATCCGCGCCTCATCCCCGTGAGCCCGCGCGGCGGCTCCGCGAGGCCCCCTCGGTCGACCGCCACGGCGGCGCCGAAGCGCCCCGCGGGTCGGCGGCGGCGGTGGGGCCTGCAGGAGAACGCGTTGTGAGGAGAGCCAGCAGTCGAGGCGACGGCGGACCCTTGGCGTTTTTCATCATTTGGGGCTTCCTGCGGCCCCTGATCGCCGCGGCTGGGCCCGTTTCGACCCACGATGGATCTTAGATGTTGTGGGCACGGGCGCCGGCAGAGCCGCCGATGCCTCAACCGACCCTCCTCTGAGCTCAGCGCGCGGCGAGTTTAGGGGGGAACCCTTGGCCCGAGAGGGCCCCACTTTAAGGGTAGCTCTTTGGGAGATGTCATATAGGATCGGGAGTATAGCTCGCGCGCCGTTGCTTTTGGCTCGAGGCACGCACGCCCTATTTGCCCGGACAGTGCTTGTGTTCGCTATGTGCTGGAAAGATCATTACATCGATACTATCCTATCTTATCCGTCCATTCCCCTTGCTGAACCACCACAGTACGGCACCGGACGCTATTTGCCATCCGCTTCCCATGGAATCGGATGTTATTTGACTTACCATAGTCGCTTCAGACTTGGTAGCGGAGCTGGCCGCACTCTCGTGTGGTCAGCTCTTGCTCTTCTTATCCTCACGCTATCCGGCACGATCTTCGTGACCAACTACCACCCTGCGCCACCACTCCAACTACATTTACGAGGATCAATTCACGAGCAAGAAGCAACACGAGAGGCACGACGTCTAGACAACAACATTGGTACCATATACGCTTCAGCACTACGCTACTACCAACCGCTCGGCAACGAGCCAAAAGCGCAGTATTTGAAGCGTAGGCGGGGCCAGGCGGGGAGACCCGCAAGGTAAAGCGCCTCGTAGACTTGACAAGGCGCTACAAGCCCTACCCCAGCGCGGCAACGCGCCTGATAACCACCCTTACCTTCACAGCCTAGGGCTGGTTATCTTCGCCATCAGATGGTTTGCGCTGGGGGCGGCAATCGGACACATGCGCCGATGAGATAATAGCACAGATGGGCAAACACATGGCCCATACTAGGACCCTCAAGGCAACGTACCTTTTCGCGAATACGTTTATGAGGTCAACGCGTGGCTAAACGTCACAAGCGGACGCATGACGCCACAAGCCCAAGCAGCCGCCATACAACGCTGCCTGGATGGCCTAGCGAGGACACTCGCCATGAGGGTACCACCTGACATTATAAACTACGGCGCGGACATCGGTGGTGTCCACACCGACCCAGTAACCTACATCATGTTCCTCTTAAGCATGAAGTTCGAACGCCTGGAAGATGAGCGCCAGCTCACTTCAGGCACACAGCTCATCGACTTTCATGTGCCTCACGGAGAACGAATCGATGTAACCCTCACCCGGTCCGAGATGGCCCGTCTTGAGGCACAGTCGGTGGGGTTTGACCTTCCCAACTTCCAGCTGCTCACTGCTATCCTATTCCGCGCCCTAGGCGTCGGCAACCAGAGAGCCATGCAACTCCTGCAGCCACTTGACCACCAAATGCCCCGAACACAACAACAGTATGATGAGTTGTGCGAGAGGATGCGCTCGATCGGCCATTTGTCAGAACGGTCTCCTGGCAACATAGGATCAGTGTTTGGAAGGGGAAGGGGAATTGGTAGTGGAAATTTCTATGCTACCTTAACCACCGAAGCTCAGCCTGGCAACGGGCCCTCAAGCGCATGGGCCGACGATCCTGGAGAGTCTACTGCCCGATTAACAGGGGATCGATCACAACCAAGCTGGGCAACCAGCCCCCCTCCTAGAGAACCTCAACCACACCGTTCCTTATGGGGGCGAAGCGAATCCCCCAAACGACGGTGTATCCACCTACCTGGGACATGACGATTTCGACTTCGGCACCGACGCCGACACCATATCATCAGATGGTATTGAACCTTTAGACGTGTCAGATATCATGCAAATGGAAGGTGACAATCAGCGCGCCGAACACCTGTTCTGTTTATTACAACAGGCAAAGCGGAGGTGGAGGAGGTTCACACGAAAACCAGTGCGTCGTGTTAGGAGGAGGATACGGAGGAGCTTCAAAGGACGAGGTAAAGGCAAACGGGGTCGCCGTAGGTTGAATGGACGAGGCATCACGGCTTTCCTCCAGAGGCTCTCAGATGATCAGCATGATGAGATATTTCCGGGGGAAAGGCCGTGGTAAAGGCCGCAGAGACACCTCGGGCAAAGGTAAAGGTAGGCGGGGAAACCCGCGAGGTAGAGACGGCCAGATCCTAAAGTGCCATGAGTGTGATAGTACCGATCATCTTGTAAAAGATTGTCCAGCGAAGGGAAATGGAAAGGGCAGATCGACCGAAGTCCATTTCGGCTCAAGTGAACCACTTATTGAATATCTGAGCCTCCAAGGTTCTGAGGCCATGGAACAGATTTTTCACTTGGGCCAGCAGCATGGACAACTTGGATGAGCTCGAGGCGCACGGCCACGGACTGCACGCGTACTACCTCGAGTACCTCCGCAGATTTGTTCTCGGAAGTATCGAGTTTACGCCTGTGGAGAATGGCACGCTGGGAAACCAGCCCTTATCTTTCTTCGACTGGATGTTCGGTAACCCAGGCAACATCATGGCCTACGAGAGCAGTGACGAGGACGTCACCGTAGAGGCCTCGCCTTCGGAGGTTGACCACCACCTTCGACATCAACCCGACCTTATGCCTGGAAACAGGCCCACTCCAGTATATCCTCCAAACTATGCCGACCTGGTGGAACTAGAATCTCAAGCATTCATTACGGGCGTGCCAGGGGACCCATATGTACCACCTGGCTCGCTTGCCCCAGGCGAGTACGGACCGCGCACGATACTGCAGACCCTCATGCAGATGCACGCTGTATTGGTCGTAGCATATCCCGAGAGTCAAGAGAGTGTCGAGAGCGGCCACATGATGCTACAAGACACCGATGCCTGTGACGACTCGGAGTAGTGCTGGCGGCCCTCACTCTTATTGATAGCGTGCACCCTGAGGACGTGCAGCGACATGTGTGGTATTCCAGAGGGAGATGGCGCCAAGCCCTTGAAAGGGCCATCTCCATGCGCGGTCAGGCTCTCCCTCCGCCGGGATGGGGCCTCCAGGCGGCGGGGCTACAGCCTAACCACACGGCCATGCGAAATATTATCGGGCAGCCTACGCTCGGTAACGAGCCTGAGCCGACTACCGTACCGCCGACTCCGGGACAGCCAAGCGATGCTCAGACGCTTGTACAGCAGGGAAACCTGCCCGTCCCGGCTGAACCGATGACCGTCGTCATCGGCAACCCTATGTCAGAAGATGAAGAAGGCGATGGATGTGGGATGTGCGAGGACGAGGCCACTATCCCCATGATGGAAGCCAATGGTGAAGACGAGGAGGTGGATTTCAGCCCCGACCGTCCAGACACACCACCACCTGCACAAGAACCAATTGTGCCAGACTCCAGTCAGCAGGGAGACCCGCCTGTCCAAGATGCGCCGCCTGCGGCCCCGCAGGAACCCCCGCCGGCTCCTGTTCAGGCTGCGTCGGCGGCTTCATCTGATGAGCGCGCCAGGAGGTCTCGCTCTCATCCACGCCTTAGGGAAGAACCTTACCCGCAAGCACGGCTTCCCCGCGAATCGAGGCAAGCAGGCCCAACAGAGCACGCCGCTCGGCGGGGGGGTCAACTGCTCGCCTACAAAAACCCTAGGCGTCAAACGGGTGGGCACTCTGCCTTTGGTAAAGGCAACCCAGCTTACAGGGATGCCCAAGGCAGGTCCATACGGGGTGGCTACCAGCTCGCGACGAATATTCGTCGTCCTGAGATAGAGGCAGTACGGACGCAGCTGCGGAATGTCCTTGCAGCACGCAGACTATACAGACCCAACGCAGTCTGTGGGCCGTGCTCAGAGCCACTCCAGGAGCATAGGCCTGGGCGTCCTGCGGGGCTCAACGAGGGCTTGAGCCCGAATAGAGGCCGCACTCCTGCTAAGGAGGGTCATCCACCGTTGGTTCCGATGACTCAGGCAGATATCGACGAGATCAACCGTCGTCTCGGAACCACGGCTAATATGAGACCCATGGCCGAGGGGGTCCAGCCTCCGAGGGGACTTGTACCTATGACTCAGGAAGAGAAAGATGCGCTCAATCGCCTTCCTGGAATGCGGGGAAACCCGCCTGGCGTCTCCAGCCAGGCCCAACAGCCAGAGATGATGGATGACGATGAACAGAAGGCAAAGCGAGCCGCAGCAGATGCGGAGCGCAAACGAATAGCAGGCGAACGCACCCGCGAGGCAACTCGCCAAATGCTGCTGGAGTCCCAAAAAATCTATATGAAGGGGGCAAGGAAGCCCCCACTCCAACCGAAGGCCAAGAGCGAAACGCCTGCACCCATGACGCCTTCGGGGGAGAAACAGAAGACGTCGGCCCGCTCAGAAGAACTCGGGTTAGATGTGCAGATGGAGATTCCTCGCTCTGAAACGCCGAGGTCTCCGACTAGGGCAACTCCGGCACAGAGACCCGACCCTAGGCAACAACTTCAGGACTCCGTGGAGATTCGTAGACGACCGCCTAGCCGCAGCGGCTCTATCGCCGGCAAGGCCAAGGCTTTCGAGCGTACAGGGTTTATCCCTACGCCGGCCTCGCCTGCGGCGGCACGTTCCGAGAGGTCTGAGGAAGGTGCTCTGTCTAGGGGCACCTGGGTGCCTAAGATCAAGGGCAGCGCCAGCCGAGAGACACTGCGGGGAAACCCGCCAGGCGCTGCAGCTGCAGCATCCTCCTCCTCAGGAGCCGCAGCCTCTTCGGTGACAGAGGCCCCTTTGCGGGGGAACCCGCCCGAGGATAAGCTGCACCACCCAGGGGGCACTTCCTTTACTAGCGGGAGTCAGGCTTTGATCCATGATCGACGTGCCCTGCGGAATCTCCCACCGATACGCTCGGTGGATGAAGCATTCATGGAGAGCTGCAGGCAGAAAGGTATTGTCCCGAGACATAACCATACACTCAAGCAGCTTAGTAAATTCCTCAACAGGATCTGCAGACACGCACCTGACAAACCACACAATGCCGCGTGGAGCCTTGAGACATTCGATGATCATGATGGATGGGTTAATCTCGACGAGCTCGCACGTGAGCTTCCGTGGAACAACGGACGTACGAGACAGGACGGGCATAACCCTAGGATGGATGAGGCCAAGATCATCGCCGAGACCTTCTACGGCAGAACGGTTGACCAGATGGCCGCCATCATGGTGGCGATCGTTCACGTCCGCGAGCCGGACGGCGAGGAGAAGCAGCGTTTCCAGTTAAAGGTCTTGGTACGGGATTCTGGCAAAACCGACATATTCATCCGCGCCTCGCAAGGGCACTCGTGGGCGCTCAAGGCCCCTTGGTCGTTGTACAAGTACATTGTACTACACGACAACCCTGCCGGGAGACCGGCCCCATACCCCGAGGTTGCCATGCATGGCACACGATGGGCAGCCTTTGAGGGCATCACGTGGCATGGCCTCTCTTGTCGTCAAGAACACAACACCAAGAAGAGAGGGACAGGCCGATCACACATCCACTTTGTTCCGACGCTTCGTCGTCGCGGCGTGCAGAGTGGATGGGGCCCCGGTTCCGAGATCGTTATCTTTGTGGACTGGCATCAAGCCCTGAAGGACGGAATCGAATTTTGCTGGTCCGACAATGGGGTTCTCCTATCTGAAGGAACAGACGGCATCATTGAGCCGTATTATATTTCACACGTGGAAGAACTATCCACGGGTAAACAATGGCGTAACCCAGAATATTTGGGCAATCGCCTTGCACGCGTTTCCACCGCCATAATGACGGCCCCGAACAGGTGGACCAATGTGGGCAGTGCTAGTGTCAAGCACAAATGGTCTCTTGACCGAGAGGTTAATGATCCTCATACGGTTCATTGTCACAGAGAAGTTGGGGACCACTACAGCCCAACAGCGCTGGGAAACCAGCCCGAAATCCGACAGATCCTTATGATCAACGAGAGTGAGGCAGGAAGCGCGGCTCCAAGCCGTGCTCCAAGCCGAGGGCCTAGTGCCATATCTTGGCAGGTCCTTAGCACCTCAGGTCTGGATCAGATCGCGGCCGTTCTAAATCCTGAGCAGGTGGAACAGCTGGCGGACAGACTGTGCCAGCAAGACCCCTGGGCCGCTGGCCAGGGAGCCATGTCCGCCATGGTGACGCGTAACCGTCAGGCCATGCAGGGAAACCTGCCCGTTAATGGATTCAGAAATGATATGCCCGAACCGCAGGGAGACCCGCAGACGTTCGGCCGCATCTTCGGAGAGCCTGCTCGATTTGAGCAGATGCCAGGGAGCCCCTCGTATAGCATGCACACGCCGAGGGGCATGACCCCAGTGGCGACGCCACCAGCGCAGTCTCCGTTTGGGACTCCTGGTCGATCTGCCACGAATGGCACTCTCATGGAGCGGATCGCTGCGGCCAGAGCTGAGCATGGTACAGCTCTTTTGAACATGATGCCACCTGGCACGCCAACGAGTTTGCAGGGAAACCTGCCCGGCACTCCAATACACCACCGACCTTTTGCTGGCCAAAATACTGTTGCTGGAGTGCCTGATGACTACCGTGCAAGGGTGGCAGCTGCGGTGCAACAGGTGCAGAGTCACAACCTGCCCCACCCGAGTGGTCAGAGGTGGAGGCCAGCCTGGTCCTGGGAGCCAGAGGTTCCGAACCCACGAGACCCTGCTCGGCGACGAGCCTTCATCCCTGCCTTCAATGCTCATCCGAGCATGGCTCAGGGCCAGAGGCCAGCGCCAGCACCAATGGATCCGCCACTGTACCCAGATGGGTCTAGAGTCCCGAACAGATTTGTTCGCGAAATGGCGGATCAGTTTCATAGCCTCACGAATGTGCGCTGCAGTGATCAGTCCATGTACCCGCACATGGCCTTCATGCCTGCACCGACAACGCCAGAGGTGGCCGTCCAGCCTACTGCCCATTCAATATCATCAGGCAGTAGAGGAGTACCAGACTACATCAGACAGACGTACCACACTCAACCGGCGTGCTTCAGGCGCAGGCAGGCAGTACAGAGCGCACGTGACCAAGCACGTGCATCCGCACTTGAGGTCGCGAGGAACAGAGGCTCACCCATGCGAGGAAACTCGCCAGCCGTGTCGCCCGCAGCCTCCACAACGGCAGCTCCTCCAGCAGTGGTTGCCGTAGCACCGGAGGCATTGGCTCCCGCAGGAGATCCCCCAGCTGCTTTCATGGACTCCGAAACAGTCCTGGAGCGGCAGCGGCGGGTGTACCCTAGGGCGGCAGATGTGGAAATGCATGCTGGGATGGAAGACACCTGCGCGGTATGCCTCGAGGAGTTTCAGCCGAGGGAAAGCATCTACCGCTTGAGGTGCAACCACCTGTTCCACGAGGAGTGCTGGAAGTCGAACGTGGTGGGCCATGTTGCGAATCAGCGAGAAGGAGACCCTCAGCAACCAGTATGTGCCATCTGCCGTCATCGTTTCCATGGACTGGCTCCCACACGCAGGCCCCCGAACAGGCAGCGAGGGAGCTGCGGGAGTTATGGAGCATGGTGGAGGAGATGACAGCCAATATGCTGGGCAGGCAGACAGCGCAGTCCCAGCAGCGGGGAAACCCGCCGGAGGAGGTGAGGTCACCGATGGAGACGGGATACTTCGACCAACTTATCCCGATGACGGTGCCTCAGCAGGGAAACCTGCCAAACACTCCACCTGTGCCGATCCTTCCGACTCATTACGAGCCTGGAGTCGGGCAGGTGGCTCCTCCGATGTCTCCCCAGAGTGGGGGTGGGGCCGAGGTGCCACTGGACCCTGAACAGCTGCGAGAACTGCGTGTCCGCCACTTTCAGACCCAGATGGACAATGCAAACACTACGTTCACGTTGGACGCCAATAATCCTGAGACTGAGAACTCGTCGTTGGATCTCTCAGACTCGTCAGCGGCGACAGCGGCAACAGCAGTCAGGGCCGTCGAGCTCTCAGCCACGAACAGTGAGTTCGACGGGTGGTTGCAATACAGGGATCACCTTACGAATGAGGGATTGCAGGACATCACCCTTCATTCCTATTTGACGTTGACGCGACGTACTACCCGCGAACAGTACACGAGCACACGTGATGAGTATGCCAACTGGCGGGAGGAACAGGGCGCTCAAGCCCAGAACGTGTCGTACTTCCAGTACATCGACCTGGCACGTATGGCCGCAGGAAGGCCAGGTGCCAGCACGATGCGGGGAAACCCGCCAAGGAGTACGATCGAACTGCGGGGAAACCCGCCAGGCAGCACAGCCGGCACGTCAGAGACAGTGCACATCAAACAGCCTAGTAAGACCTGTCATGAGGATGGTGGAAACTCAATCCTCATAGACGTGGGCTCGAAGGTCAACATAATGGGAGAAAATACGAGCCGCAAGTTCTTTCAGGCTGCTGAGTCACATAATCGTCCTTGTACGTTTGAAACTCGTTCTCGTTTGAACATCAACGGGGTAGGCGAGGGGTCGGCCCCAGCTGATACCGCGGGCACCTTCAGCATTGCCTGCGAGTACCAGGGTTTGACCCAGCTCGACTCGTACCAGACGAATATTGTGTCAGGCTGTGGCAAGGACCTGCCAGCTATCCTGGGCCTCGACAGTATGCAGGACAAGCGCACTATTATTGTGCTCGAACGAGGCCAGGAGAAGCTGATATTCCCCGGGAAAGGACAGGCCAAGATGGAACTCCCCGAGGGCTCCAAGATCATTCCGACAACGAAGTTGCCATCAGGGCATCAGTCAATCAGGTGTGATCGATTCGGAGCTGCGGGGCAACCCGCCTCGAGTACAAGTAACACATCGTTCCAGACGGTGCTGACAGGCGAGCCGACCCCTGCGCAAGAGCGCCAACAATTGCAGGGAAACTTGCCTCAGGGGTTGCTGGAGACACTCGCCAAAGCGACGATGAGAGGCGACAGCATCGACGATCTGGAAACGCTGGATTGCTTCGTAGCCAGGACACTGGCCCAGCATGGCGGACTCGTACCCATGGATGCTGCACGGTCCCGCCGGAAGATAGTGATGGGATACTCGAACCATGAGCTGCAGGCGGTTAACGACGCAAGGTCGAAAGGCCCATTGAAGCAGCTGATGGATAATCCATCCATGCTGGCCACGTTTGCGGAGCAATCCGCCTCTGAGGCTACAGCGCGCTGCAGTGCTGAGCTCCAGCATCTGAGGGAAGCCCAGATGCTGGCAGACGTTGCAGGCGCATCTTCTTTATCTTGAAGATGGCAGGGCGACGCTGCCCCCTCGTCGTCTTGCCAAATGGCTGAAAGGCCAGGGGGTAGCAAGGACAGCGGGGCAACCTGCCTTAGTAAAAGAGCTTTTGTCATCGAAGATACGAGAGAGGCTTGCGCTGACCTCCGCATCCGAGGTTATATCTGTGATCGCATTTACCACAACGAGCTTATGACGACTGTGGGCACAGATTACCTGGGTGCGGTGATCAGTGAGGACTATACTCGAATATGGGTTAGTACCCCGGGTGACTGGTATGTACGAACCCCAGGAAAAAGAGTGGCCCCACACTGGTCTCGCATTCAAAACCTTTTGGTAAAAGCCAAGAAGCTCCGCATGAAAATCATAACGTTTGGCCCCCCAGGATACGTTTGGAAGTTATCCACAATTCGTGATACTCTGGAAGATCTCAAGTTGACAGTGATACGGGTGCGGTTGTGTCATTTCGGCATCAGGCTTAATATGCAAGACAATAAACCGAGTGGTACCTATATGCAGGTAGCAACACCAATACCGATTAGCTCTAAGTTGTGGGCATGTACGTGCAAATTGGCGATACCACAACATATGTTGGATTGGTACGGCCAAACGGTACGACATGCCGAATGGCGAGCTCAGACACGCATTACACTCATCCGTCACCTCAACGACAAAATCCTGGGAAGCAACACTACGCACGGAAACGTGCCGATATCCTTGAACACCTATACACGTACGGACCACAACATCCATCACTATGTGACGACCAACAAAGGAGGACCGAAATGGTTTGATGTTATCCGACGTGTAACAATTAACCTGGATACCAATACGGTGATTCAGGATATCGCAGTAGCCGATCAACCAACAGGATATGATTGGCATGCACCACTACCTACAGGGGTTGCCAACATCAGTACACGGATGTACTGGCAGCCCGAGGAACCGGTCATGCTCGGAAACGAGCCCACTCAATCACCACAGAAACCTAGACGCGTCATCATAGATGACTGCTGGAGATTGAAGCATGTACCCATTCATCCACGACGATGGGCACACAGACCGGTGAACACGACGAGCAAGTCTTACCTACGGAGTCGCGTATCAAACAGAAGGAAAGGCTCAAAGCCGAAAAGGAAGCAGGCATCAATCCTCGCCGCATCAAAAAGCACGTTAAAGACGGAAACGATGATTGCGGTGACGACATGTCGGGACTCGGACAGGATCGTATGGCGACCTGGAGCACTGACGTCCCTGTTGAGCTGATAAGCTCAGATGAGGATGATGACCTGTTCCTTACTTTTTTACATCTATGCCCGACACACGCGCTGACATCTATAGCATAGTAGCTACTCTATGCTATGGTCACAATAATTGCGTTGATCTGTTGGAGCTTTGCGGAGGCGAGGGTGGTATTTCAGAGCTTGCCTTCTCAAGGGGTCTTTCCTCAGGAGGCAACTTAGTCAAGACCACATGTGTCGACCTGGGAGATCCCTCGGCGCAGCGAGCTGTAGATCATTACTTCGCAATATGCCACGCACGAGTAGCCATACTACAGCCCAGTTGCCGCACCACAGGACCACCATCCTACTACAACTACAAAGTCAACCACAGCACTTGGGAACAGCATCATAAAGAAGGTTTGCCACACATAACTTACTGTGGCAAAATAGCTGTTCCTCAAGATAATGCACGGAGGTGGTTTATACGCGAACAACCCACAGGAACATGGGTGGATGATATTTCCCCATGGAAAGAACTTGCCAACCGATCACATATCACAGCCGTACACATCGACCAATGTGCGACGGGACTTAAAGATACGGCTGGTGACTATATCAAGAAGCCGACAAATATCACCAGCAACGACGAGACGATTCTTAAACCCTTTGAGCGACTCACATGCAACGGTCAGCACGTGCACGCACAACCGTGCAACAGAGAGCTTTCACTGGCACAAA
The DNA here is from genome assembly GCA_963575745.1 of Prorocentrum cordatum. Lineage (NCBI taxonomy): Eukaryota > Dinophyceae > Prorocentrales > Prorocentraceae > Prorocentrum > Prorocentrum cordatum. The sequence continues at coordinate 28,169 of CAUYUJ010001239.1, forward strand.
TACACTCGACGACTGCAGTCTGCCTTTGTGGAAGCCGTCTATTTGGCGAAAGCCATCGACACCACGCGCGGAGACGCGCCTACACGCACTGCGCATGCTTACCCTGCTGACCTTCTTGATCAAGCTGAACCAGGAGAAGGTGTGATACGCATCGGCGATCGTATCGTCCCAAAAGTGGCTACATGCCCAGCATGCATCGACAACGTCCGAAAGGGCAGTCCCAGCCACAACAGAGACCCTACACAGTGTAAGTATCATGATTCTATCTCTGTATGTTGGCCATGTCCTGCATGCCAAAAGGACACTACGAGAAGCAAGGGTGTTAAGAACCACCTCGACACTGAGCCCGGCAAATGTCGTTTTGCTGAGCCGTTCAAACTCCCAGATGATCATGACCCCGAGGGCAACAATGTGCCAGTTTGGTGGAAACCCTTACCCAAACCTGGGGAGTGCCAAGCTTCAGCATCGGGTGGCCGTCAGGGCGCCCACGCCAGGCCACCACGACCACGAGCCATTGGGAACACTGATCCTACATCTGGCGCCAGCAGTTACGATGCACTGCGAGACGCGCCCGAGCGTGGAAACACGCCTTCCGCGTCTTCTGGCGAGCCGCCACAGGTAGCGGCCCGCCGCGGCCGCCTACAAGGCGCACCACCACCACCAGATGCAGCTGACGAAGGAGACCGACTGCGGAGAGCTACAAGGAACCCTCTTGCTTCAACCGGCTCGGGGGCTCCACGACTGCCCGACTGGACGAGATCTGACATCCAACACAGTCTGCAAAATCTTTGTAGTCACGAACCTCATGTAGTCCAAAAAGAACTCCATAAACTGCACTTACGGCGGCATCATGCGAAGGAACCCAAGATGAGGCTAATCCTAGACAAAGTGGGACTGGACAACGTTCGACTAAATATGATCAAAGAAATCTGTGACACATGTCGGGAATGTAGAGCATGGGAACGTCCAGGAAATTCGACGCTACCTTCTGTAAGCCTTCCTGGAAATTGGCTCGATGAAGGCGAAGTAGATCTCTTGTTTTACAAGAAACGAACCATATTTCATATTATGGACCGATGTATTCGCCTGGCAGCAGGCCAAGAGATTTTCGATAGAGAACGCGACACTATACTCGACGCCTACCACTAGTGCTGGATTGCCTATCACGGGCCCTTCAAAGTCTTGCATTCAGATGGAGAAGCCGCCCTAAACAATGACACTGCCAAGGCCATGATGGCGAACAAGGGCGCGACACTTCGTATCCGAGCGCCTGGCCAACACGCGACCTCGATCGAGTCACGCAACGGTATTCTTAGGGGTACTCCCCATATGATTGAGGAAGAGCTGAACAGACACAACATCCCTGTTGTATTTACTAGAGTATTGGCTGAAGGCATCTTCGTCACCAACGCCTTCACGTTTTACAACCGAGTATCGCCATGCCAAGCACACATTGGGCGACAGCCCTCCTTTCTTCCTGACCTCGACACCCTTGACCTCCCTAAGGGGCCCGAGACGTCAGGTCACGAACGAGAACGCCGCGTGAGGGAAGTTAGCCTGGAAGCAATAACTCAAGCCACGGCGGTAGCCAGGACAAATCGCGCTCTCAGGGCTAAAACGGCCCCAGATGGTGCTCGCCTTTACTCAGCAGGGGACTTGGTCGACTATCACCGACCTACTGCCACTAAGGACGATCATGGAGGCTGGAGTGGCCCGTTTCCTGTGATCCGTAACGTGCCTGAACGAGGACGCGTCGTCGTCAAGGCAGGATCACGTGAGGTAATTGTAATGTATCCTGATGCTCGTCACACGCTATACATTGAATGCCTCCTTACCAGGGAACTTGGCATGGACAACATGGCCATGCAAACCGTCCTTACATATGTGGCACACCTTGGTGCAGGGAAACCTGCCAAAGTCTTTGGCTAGATTCCAGACTACAAGGGAAACCTCAATCTTTCGGACGACAGCAAGCTCCACCCGCGCGTGCATCTTGCACTACAGTATCTCGTGCGAAATTATTTCCGAGTTGAACTGTAGTAGCAGTTAGATTGGCCAAGAGTGTCTCTAATCTACCTGCAGTAAAGTACGCCACCGGGTCTACACTGATCCACTACGACAACGATGTCAACCCAGCCTTCCACTATTATGATTGTGTGGGCACCGGCCTGAACATCTCTCAAATCACTGGTAGCACTCACTCCAGACTCATCCAGCGTTTGACGTCACATGTTCCTTCCCTAGGATTTCATGACGACCTTGCCAAGTATCGGCACTTGGGCACAACGTCTGGAGAACACGACCAGCCTGGAGACAGGCCCCCACCAGACACTCCAGGTGCTTCATCACCAAGTGAAGGTCGCCTGTCTACAATCTACGAAAAACAAGAGGAACATGACATCGAAGCTATGATGATGGAGGAGTGGTACGATGAGTTACGCATGGACCTTCAGCCCACAACGGTTACCGACGATCATCTCTACCGCGTCCCAACAACTATGCTGCCCGACCAATGTGTTCTGGTCTCAGCATCCGTGGACGAAGAAGATATCGCAGTGTCGGAAATGCTCGGAGACGAGCCTGAACCACAAGAGCCCCTGTCTTATTTCTCTATGCTCAACTACACCTGACGAGGGCTATTCTCCTGACAGTGATGAACATGGTCCTTATGTTGAGTTATGTTTTATACCAGAAATGTCAAAGGTCGTGTTGGACCAGCCCCAACTTGCACAGCTCGAAACTGACATGGTCGCAATGATGAGAGTATACGTATCATCGGCTGCTAAACGTGCTGTGGTAGTCAAGGAAGACGACCTACTAACCAAAGCCGACATAGCAGCACACCCTAAAGAGGTGAGTGAAGCTTTGTACACCGAACTCAAGATCAGGCTTGATAACCGGTGCTTTGAGATGTATGACCTATCTAAAAAGCTTCCAACATCATGACATCCAGATATGTATGCAGGTGGAAGTTTGTGAAGGTAGGCACCGAGAACAATAAAACCATCCGTCTCAGACTTGTCCTCCGTGGATTTTTTGACACGGAGGCGTTCGATGTAGAAACCTTCTCAGGAACTGCTCGAAGGCAGTCCCAGAGGCTCCTGGCAAGCGAGGCGGCATGCCATCCAGAATGGATCTTAGCATCCATGGATATCGATAAAGCGTTCCTCAAAGGTTTGACCTATGAGGAACTTGCTCATGCCACCGGCGAGGAAACTCGCATGGTTAGCTTCGCTCTTCCACCAGGAAGCGCCTAGGTGCTTCGTACACTGCCAGGCTTCTCTTCTTACGATGAAAGCCGACACTGCCTCAGGTGCCTCAAGCCAGGGGCGGGTACAAAGGACGCCCCAAGAGCGTTCTCCCTCAAGCTTCGTACGACCACACGAGCTACAGGCCTCACACCGACAAGTTATGATCCTGAGTTTGAATTCAGTCAAGATCTGCTAACAGCAGAACATGTCGACGACATCAACATGACAGGCCTAGAGAAAAATGTAGATGACTATGTACAACGTGTCGAAAAGGTGTTGGGTAAATGCAAGCTCAACAAACATTCTTATACGAACTGCGCCGTTCGCTACACCAAGAATGACCAAGGGGATGTGATCATGGATCAGGACGAGTACATTAAACAACTACGTCTTATCACACACCCCGAACTTACGGGAGCGGCGGCCGACGCCAAAGCCACCAAACTCATCGCCGACATGTTCGTTAGCCTGCGAGGAGCTCTCGCCTATGCCCTTCTTACTCAAGTCTGGCTTGTGGTGCGCGTGGTCTCTCTCCAGAAGATTCAAGAGCCCACCAACTTACAAGTCAGGCGACTGAATGCTGTGACGCGAAAGCTGATCAGCAGCCCGAAACGCATCACCTTCCCTCGATGAAACCGACGAACGAAGTAGATATACACAGTGATTCGGGGCATCGGAAGCTCACCGGGGAGGAAGACGATGAGACTAAGGGCTACGGCATACGTGGCTGACGTATTACGGCGAGGAAATTCGCCTCAAGGCGAATCCGTCATCCACCTTTGCGACGGACTATGTAAATCACACCGATTGCAGGTGAGGTCCAGCTATGCCGCTGAGGCACTTGCAGCTGCGCACAACCTTGATGAGTGTAACCCTGCGCTCATCACTCTCCACGAGCTCAAGGCAGGGGCCCTGGCTCCACGACAACTACGAGATATGCGTGAAGTTGGCGGCCTAGCTATGAAAGTATCCCTTACCATAGACGCTGAGTATGTATACAAATCGCTATCCAGAAAAGATCTGAAGATACCGACGGAACGGACGTTCTTGGGACATATCAGTTGGATACGTGAGCTTATGGATACAGGTATAGTGCATAACGTGCAGTGGGGTGATACTAGAGACATGACCGCATATGGGCATACAAAGGGGAGTATCGATCGGGAGCTGCTTTTGGAGGTGATGTCAGGCACTCAGTCATTTAAGTATGATGTGAAGCAGTTTGTTCCTTTTTGGGGTCCTGAGGACAGAAACAAGCCTAAGTCAAATCAATTTTAGTCTGTCCTTGTTGCCCCCGCGGTCCAGTATGCCAGCATGGGCGCCTAATACAGAGGCGCCCTCCTAGTTGCTCGGAAACGAGCCTTACTTCTCACGCTTGGTAACGAGCCTGTTCAGATTGATTCAGGCTCTTTGCTTTAATACCCTTTTACTCGGAGAGGTATAGCCCGTTTGGCTTACCTCTAGCCGGGCCGATAGCCCTTTGATGTCCAAGGGGCTATCTTGCGTATGCGTGAAATGCTTTGCGAGGAAACTCGCCTCATAGTCTGGTGTTAGGCCAGACTGTACGCACTGTTGTTCTTGCAAACAGTCGCGCGCGCGGCCTTTGTAGAGCCTAACGGCTGCGCGGCTATACTCACCGCCTCCTCCCCTCCCGACTTCAAGGGTAGCTCTTTGGGAGATGTTATATAGGATCGGGAGTATAGCTCGCGCGCCGTTGCCGTTGGCTCAAGGCACGCGCGCCCTATTTGCCCGGACACTGCTTGTGTTCGCCATGCGCTGGAAAGATCATTACATCGATCTTACCTATCTTATCCGTCCATTCCCCTTACTGAACCACCACAGTACGGCACCGGACGCTATTTGCCATCCGCTTCCCATGGAATCGGATGCTATTTGACTTACCACAGTCACTTCAGACTGCCCCTGGGGGGACGGGGGGGAGGCGTCGGAATCGAGGGGGGAATAGTTGCGCGAACTGGAATGTCCGGAGGTCCGCGCGGATCTCGCGGGTCGACCGGCGCCGCCCCGGCGCGCCCCGCGTGGCGGGAAATGGGGCCGGTTGCCGATCCAGGGCATTTACGTGGACATCCGAAAATCCACGTTCGCACAGTTACGTTCCTCTCCTGGACGGAGGAGGGGGCGGCCGGGGAAGGAGGGGGGGCAGGCGGCGGTTGGCGGCGCGCGGAGGGGGGGCGGGCCATTCTGAGAGGGCGCCCTACCACTTGGAGGCACCCTGCGGGCAAGGAGGCCCGGGCGCCGCGCGCCGTCGCTCGCTCGGAGCATGCTGGCCCCGAGGGAGACGGGCCCTGGATCTCGGGGCTGTCCTCCCGGGGCCAGCTTGTCACCCTGAGTTCGGACGTTGCCGGGGGCGCCCTGGGCCCAAGGTGGCCCCGCGATTTCCAAGGAAGCCCCCGCGTCCTAGAGACCCCCGCCACGAGGCCCAGGGCCGCCCGGGGGGCCCAAAATGGAGCGCAAAGCCGGTGGCACCTTGGGCCGAGGGCACCCTTAGCAACCCCCGATGATTCGTTTCTGTCGGCCACGGCCCTGGCGCCCAGGGGGAGCCCCAAGGGCCTGGGAGGGCGGAAAAGCCATGGACCCATTCCTTCGCTTTATAGCGAGCTCGGCCCTCGGGCTGCCAAGGGGAACAGACGGACGACGCGGTTGGGCGCGGAGCAGACCGGCCTGCGACGCGAAATAATCCGCGGGCGCCCCCACGGCCCGCTTCGCGCTCCGCGGCGGGCGGCCCTCCGATGCAATCGGCTGGCGCGGTCGCCCAGGCGCGCGGTCAAGACGCTGAGTCAGGGGCCGCGTTTTGTTTGGGAAGGGCGATGTTTTTTTCGTTGGCCGCCGGCCGCCCCTCAGATCCAGGTCGGGGAACCTGCTCATGGCCGAGGGCCACCGCGGCCAGAACAGCCACCGCGTTCCCTCGGGGCTCCCTGTGGTAGCACGATGATTGTGCTCGCATCGCTCAGTGGGAGATCGGTTGGCTCTTTGTTCGCGCGAGGCGCCGCGGGCGCAGCGCGCTTCGACTCGAGCGCGTCGAATGCTAAGGAGATCGCGCCGCGCCGAGCCAGATGACAAAACACATAAAACATAGTTGTTCGGAAGGCCCCGCGTTTCCCGGGATTGCGCTGGCGGCGTCTCTCTCCGCCGCCGCCCCTGGCGCGACATGGGGGCGGTGCATCTGGGCGGGCTTGATCGACGAGCCGCTTCTGTTGGAGAGCGTGCCGGAGTCTAGGGCGCTTCGGCGCGAGGTCGCTGACGCGCCGCGGAACGCGGGAGGGGGGGCGCGGCGCGATTTCGCACGTCAAGTTTTATGCCCAGGCTGTTCTGCGAAAGGCTCCGTCGGGAGAGGTCTGCGATGTTGCGCAGGCGTGGATGTTTTGGCAGACGTCGGGGACTCGCATAATTGCGCATTTCAGGCTTCGTCGGGAAGGTCGATATGGCCAGGTCATAAAGGGTCTGCGGGGGTGCGTCGGACCAACATGGCCCTAGGATGCGGCGGTGCATCGATCTGCGCGCACCGACAGTCGCGTCTCTGTCGAGGCGATGGCCCAGATGCCCCAGGCCCTTCTTGTTCATCATACAGAAACGGGTCCTGAGGAAAGGGGCCCTGCGGTCATTCCCATCGCGCTTGGCCGATCGGGGCCCTTCCTGGGCCCCCAGACCACCAAGAAGCCACTCAGGGTTAAAATTGCTATTGGAAGAAACCTTGGGCCAGGACCGGCCCCCCCCATGGCTTGTTCGCTTGCGAAGTCGACGTGCGAAGTCGACGCGCAGCCTGATGCGCCAGCACGGTTTCGGGGGGCCTTTGTGGGCGCGCAAGTATCAATGCTGGGCGGAGGGGCGCGTCATCAGCCCACGGTCAGAGGTGAGGTTTTTCGCGATTTGAGTCTGCCCCCCTACACTAGCCCGCTCAGCCGCCTCTTACTCCCAGGAGGCAACGGTCGCAGTTGCGCAAGAGTTATGTCAGTCGGCGTCCGAAGTCGATTCGTTCACGCGCGCATTCGACAACGCGCTCCCGCACATCGCTGAAAATCCGATTCCGAGCGCGCCCGGGTCTTCGGCGATGTGGCTCTCAGCGGCGGGGCGCCACAATCTTAACACTGGATCCGGCTACCCCCCCTGGAGAGAGGAGGGCGCGAGGAGGATGAGGAGGGGGGGGGGGGGGGGGCGGGGGCCTCGCGTCTACTCGCAGTGGCCCATATTCCGCTGCATCCAGAGATGGACGAGCAGCAGCTACGGGCCTCTTAAAGTCGACCTGGGGGCGGACGGCCGCCCTTCGTCCAGCGACCGACTGGGCGAGCGGCGGACGCGCGCAGCGATCATTCTGGCATCCACCTGAGCCGCCAGCATTATTCGACGCGCCCGTGCCCCCAGGGGCACGCACGGCGAATGGCCGCCCAGCCCAGTTTCTCCGATGCGCCCTACGCGACTCATAAAAATTAGGTCCGACCGATGTCCAGCATTGGCCATGTGTCCGCCGATTAGTTTATTGGCCGAGGGCGGGGCCAGCGCGCGCGGTGATGTCTGGGGAAACGCATGCACTGCAGGCGTGGAGGCTTCTCCCCGTGTTCGGCCCTCGGGCGGCGTCTTGGAGCTACGGGGCAGTCAACACAGTCATCCAAGGCGACAAGTCGGCCCCCATCAGGGGGTCGATAGCTCCTGGGCCCGCGCATCGCCACAGAAACATGACGTCGGAGGCTTTGGATGTGTTCATCCTGCAGCTCCGATCCGCGAGTCGCTCTTGCGGTGGCCCCGCTCCACGACGCCTCCAGCACTGCCCCTGGCGTTCTTCGCGCGCCACTGAGGGGGTTTCAGTGCCGACCCACGAAATACGCACCGAGCTACGCATGCGTGGTGCCCACGTTGTTGTGGAGTCGAACCTGGACTGTAGAACTTCGGTGCCTCTCCCAGCGCCAGGTCCAGCCCGGAGCTCGGCCTCGAGTGGGACGCGGGGCGCTGGTCCTGCCAGCGGAAGCCAACCTGTGGCTTGCCTGGCCATGTTCGGCCGCAGGTACAGTGCGATTCCGGGCTTCTTTCTCTCTTCCTCCCCCTCTTCATCCGCGCCGCGCTCGAACGGTGGGTCACGTTGCAGGGCGGCAGCGTTCTACATTCTAGTTGATAGCGGAGCGCGCCGGTCCGTGATCCGCTGCCGCCATGGCCCGCGCGGCAAGGCCTCGCATTTTTAGCGGTCGCTCTACATCGACATGCGCGTCGACCCGCTCTACAGCCCGCTTCACGTTCGCGCTGTGATTCCATTTCGCCGCGGCAGGAGACGCGCCTCCAGGGGCCGTCGGGGCGCCCCCCGCCAAGCCGCCAGGACCAGCGGAGCACGACGCGCACGAGCACCTCTTCCAGGATTACGACCTCGAGGACGGCGCCCCGCGCGCCCCAGTTTCCTCGCGCAGGCGCTTTCGAACTGCGTTCGAGATGTTCGGAGGCCCTCCGTCGTCACAGCATTCGCGCGCGAGCGCCGCCGTCAGCGCCAGGCCGTCGAACGATCCGACTTCCACGCTCGAGGCGTCGGCAGAGTGCCTCGAGCCATTCGCAAGTGCTATGTGGGGGCCCAGGGGGGGGGGGGGATAAGGACGCACCGCCTTCATTGCGTCCGCAGGCGGGCGTAGCCGGCCATGTCAAGCAGTCATTCGATCCGACGTTCGCACCGCCGGTGCCGGCAAGGCGCCCCGAGTTCCCCGCAACGACGCGGCGGATGCTAGGGCAGGCAAGAGCGGGAATGCGGAGGTGGATCGGGCATTTACGCTGCCATTCTTCCGACGGACCGTGGCGCTAACTTGGAACTTAGCGTGAACGGTTCTCCGGGACATGACCACCAATGTTTTGTTCGCAGTCTTTGTTTCTTCGCAGATCTGGATTCCTACGCATACTCCCCGCGGCTGTAGGGCAGTTGGCAGCGCTTTGCACAGTGTCAGTACAACGCGCGACGAGCTCTGTCGCCACTATGCGGCGGGGTGCTCCGAGCGCAGTCCGCGAGCCAATCGCGCGACAGAAGAGATGACCAAATGCGCTTATGAGGAGGAGCACATCAGGGACAGATTCCCACGACGGCTTCGAGGATCACTGCCAGACGCCGCCGTCGGCGGGCGCATGGGCAGCCACGCCCCCTCGGCACCTGGAGAGGGCCCGCTCTGGATGGAAGGCCATTGGAGTGGGCGCGGTCGCTGCCATCAGCTGCGTCGCATGCGTGGACGCGGGCAGCGGCGGCAGCGGACGCGCGCGACGCCTCCGCGCCTGGGGCCCAATCGGCAAGCTCGCGCGCCTATCCAACGCTGGGCTCGGGAGGTGGCGATCTGGTCAGCGGCGAACTCAAAGCTCAACAAGTTTTGCCCAGCGGCCTACGTCTCGTCGCGCTTTACCAGTATGGCTCGCGAGTGCGTGGACGAGGGGCCGCCAGCTGTCTTCGTCCAAAGTGGCCGCGCCGACGGCGACCCAGCGCCGCCCGCGACCTACCGCGCGCGTAGCTTGGCCGAGCGGCGGGGCCAGCTTGGAGGGGAGGGGCGCGAAAAAGCGGCGTCGGCCCTGACGAACTTCAACCGACTGCCGCAAGAGCGCATCGACAACCTTTTCTCCAGGTTCGACATCATCCGCAACAGGGCGCAGCAGGCCGGCCCATTCACGATCGGCCACGAGGGCCTCAGCGACCTCTCGCTGCGCGCAGCGGGCGCGTCGAACATCCAGCTCGCCATGATCCCGCAGCACTGCCGCGTGGACCGCCCGACAGACGCGCCTCAGATGGCGCGCGATGGGCCAGTTGCGCAGATTTGGCCACGTGATCGAAGGCTCGCTTTGCAATCTCGCCTCGGCCGCGCATCTCGCCCCAGCGCCGAGCGCTCTTGACTGGCGCGCCCACGCGCGATCTGGGTCAGAGCGCCCACGGCATTTAAGCCGGATCGAGCTGGCATGACATGGGCCACGTAGCCCTCGGAGCGGCACTGGGCCCGCCCGCGGCGCCAGCTGCCGCCAGCGCCAACGCGGCAGCTGCAGCAGCAGCAGCACCTCGGGCGGCACATCCAGCAGCAGATTTCGATCCCGGCACCGACTTCGACGCCATCATATCATCGGTGAAGGAATCGCGGCCGGCGACCCCGACTTGCGCGAAGCTCCCATGGAACAGCGCGGCGCGCGCCTTCTGGGCCCGCGAGCGCGCCGAGCCCCGAGGGCGCCGCGTCGGCGACGACGAGCCAAGCAGCTGTGGGCGGAGGGCCATCAGAAGCGCGGGCAAAGGCCACGGAAAAGGCCACCGCGCCTCCCCTGGCCGACACGTCCGGCAACGACCCCCGCGGAAACTTCGCCGGTTTCGGGACGGGCCAGGGCAAGGGATGGGCGAGCGTCGGACCGGCGGGCCGGGGGTCGGCCGACGCGGCAACCAATTGGGCCCAGACGGGCCACGTCTCAAGCGCCACGAGTGCGATTCGGAGGAGCACCTCACGCACGAGTCTCCGTCGGCGCCAGCACGGGCGCGCCCTTTTTCTCAGCGGCCCAGCATCAGCAGCAGCACCACCACCACCGACACTGGCATCTTCACCCTTTACGCACCCGGGATATCACGGAGCGTCTGGACCAGCCGTTCAACAACCAGCACCGGGGGCCTTTTCGTTCTGGATGGCCAGGGAAGCCCACGGGATGCCCAAACCTGTGGTTCTGGGACCCGGTGACCTCACGCAGTGCGCCGACCCCAGCCTGGAACGGCGGCCAGCCGACTCCAATCTCGGCAATTACGCCGCCAACGCCAGCAGCAACAGTTCCCAGCGCCTCGCCCGACAGCTCCCGGCAGGCAGCTGGCCAGAGCAAGGAGTCAAGTTGGATGGGCACCTCATCGCGTTCATCGGCTTCCCCTAACCCTCGCGAGGCCGAACTCTGGCGACTGCGCAAGGAGGTGGACGACCTCGTGGGCCGTGCGCGACGGGACTCTGCTCAACCGACGAATAGGGCAACTACGTTGCCAGTCCGCGCGGCAGGAGCGGGGGGGGGCAGCTGCGGCAGCATCCGCAGCACCACCGACTCCGCAGCGTTGGGCTGGAGTGGTCAGCGCTGTCCCGCTGGGCCACAGCAGTGGCGCGACTGGCAAGCGACATCAATGCCCGAGCCGCTGCGCCAGCTACCCCACCTGCCGATGTGCATTTGCCGAGCTGGGCTTACATGCCATCTGTCTCAGCACTCGGCATCCGCGCGCACTACGGCTCGAGCTCCACACGGCCACCACAGTCCGCACCAGTAGCCGCGTCACCACCAGCGCAGGATTCTCCCAGCGATCTGGTTCTCTTCAACCAGCCCCCCTCGTTGACGTGAGCCAGCCATCGGGGGGGGGCCACGTGATTCGCTGGCCGCGACGCCTGGGTGTCCAACGGCGGGCAATCCGAACGCGGAGTAGGCTCCACACTCGAACACAACGACGACACCCTGACGAGATCCACAGCACCCAACTTGCACTTGAGCCCCTACGACAACAGGAAGAGCAGCGACGACGAGCCGCACTGAGAAGGACCGAAATCCCCACGAATCCACTTCCTGCGCCGGCTGCCGCGCCAGCTGCACACCGCGCCGCGGTCCCCAAAGGCGACGACCAGGAAGGGCCTCTCTGCGTCGAGGCCCTCGCACATGGTGACCGAGTCGTACGCCTACAGAACCGCCGCATTTTGCACCAGGCACGCCGCCTTCAGCTTGTGCGGAACATCGACGCACACTTGGTGCCTTGCTTGGCGTTCCGCGGCCCGGCTGACGTCATCTCCGAGTTCCGCTTCATTGGTGCAAATCGTGCTACAGCGGGCCAAGCAACAGCGTTGCCGACCCGCGCGGCAGACCCTGGCACTCCGGGCCCACCACCTGCAGTGCAAGCTTGGCCGATGCCAGACAGCAGCGCGCATGAAGAGACACCGCCACAGCAAGACATCATCCAGACTCTTTGACCATCGCCGACACCCAGGACACCGCGGCAGGATTTTTATGCGGCCCCTTGGCAGCGCTTCCAGTTCTCTGTCCGCTGCCCTCATGCAGCTCATCAGAATTATGTTTTTCGCTGGCACTAATCGCGTCGAGCGTAGCGCTATGTTTTCTCAAACTCTTCATTTTATCCTCCCCAGCCCAGGCAGACTCCTGCGTTTCGCGCGTGGCCTCGCTTTCCTTCGCGGCATCTTCGCCCTCCTGTATCAGACCCCGAGAGAAAGCATTTTGCGTTAGCGCCATCCTGAATGTTGCCGGCCCGCCGAAGCTCGGCGCGCAGGTTTTTTCTTGTCCTTCGTGCTGCGCCCTGGCCGCCATCGCAGCATCAACTCTGGTTTTAGTGTCAGTGTCACGTGCTCACAGGAAATATAACGAAGGCCGAGCGATTCTTCATGGCCTGCCAGAACTCGTGCCCCGCGATAGCCAACAAAACATGTTCGGGCAGCGTTGGCCTCCATCCCCGGCGCTGCCAGTGGCAGCGGGATTCGCGGAATTGCGTTCCCATGACGCTTTGGCCCCATTGCGGCGCGTCCGAAGGGGGCCCAGAGCTCGGCGCCCGACTTTAAGGGTAGCTCTTTGGGAGATGTTACAGTATCGGGAGCATAGCTCGCGCGCCGTTGCCTTTGGCCCAAGGCACGCGCGCCCTATTTGCCCGGACACCGCGAGTGTTCGCTATGTGCTGGAAAGATCATTACATCGATCTTATCCTATCTTATTCATCCACCCCTCATACTGTACCTTCACAGCAGAGCGATGGATGCAATTTGCCAGGCTATATGCCATATTTGAGCTACCAGGCTCACTTTCGACTTGGTAGCGCAGCTGGCCGCACTCTCGTGTGGTCAGCTCTTGCTCTTCTTAGCCTCATATTCTTCGGCACGATCTTCGTGACTACCTACCACCCTGCGCCACCACTCCCAGTACGTTTACGAGGATCTATCAAGAGCAAGAAGCAACACGAGAGGTACGACGTCTAGACGACCAGACTGGCACCGTATACGCTTCATCAGTGCGTTACCACCAACCGCTCGGCAACGAGCCAACAGCGCAATACTTGAAGCAGGGGCGGGGAGACCCGCCAGACAGAGCGCCTCGAAGACTCGACAAGGCGCTACCCCAGCGCGACAACGCGCATCATAACCGCCCTTCGTTACACATTCTCGGGCTAGTCGTTTTCGCTAGTATATGGTTCGCGCTGGGGGCAGCAATCGGACACATGCGTCGTGGAGAAAACAGCACCGATGGGCAAACACATGGCCCACATTGGGACCCTCAAGGTAATGTACCTTTTCGTGAGTACATCTACGAGGTCAACGCATGGCTCAACGTTACAAGCGGACGTATGACGCCACAGGCCCAAGCGGCCGCAATACAACGCGGCCTAGGTGGCCTAGCGAGGACACTCGCCATGAGGGTACCGCCTGACATTATCAACTATGGTGCTGACATCGATGGGGTCCACACAGACCCAGTGACCTACATCATGTTCCTCCTAAGCATGAAGTTCGAACGCCTGGAAGATGAGCGACAGCTCACTTCCGGCACACAACTCATCGACTTCCACGTGCCTCACGGGGAACGAATCGACGTCACCCTTACCCGATTCGAAATGGCCCGACTTGAGGCACAATCGGTGGGATTCGACCTTCCCAACTTCCAACTGCTAACCACTATCCTATTCCGCGCCTTAGGCGTCGGCAACCAGCGAGCCATGCAACTCTTACAGCCACTCAATCACCAAATGCCCCGAACACAACAACAATATGATGAGTTGCTGGAGAGGATGCGTTCGATAGGCCACCTATCCGAACGGTCTCCTGGCAACATAGGATCTGTGTTTGGAAGGGGAAGGGGATCTGGTAGTGGAAATTTCTACACTACCTTGACCACTGAAGCCCAGCCTGGAAACGGGCCCTCAAGCATATGGGCCGATGACCCAGGAGAATCCACTGCTTCATTAGCAGGGGATCGATCACAACCAAGCTGGGCAACCAGCCCTCCTTCTAGAGAACCACAAACCACACCGTTCTTTGTGGGGAGAATCAAACCCCCTAACCGACGGTGTATCCAGCTACTTGGGAGACGAGGATTTCGACTCCGGCACCGATACAGACACTATATCATCAGATGGTGTTGAAGCTTTAGATTGGTCAGATATTATGAATATGGATAACGACAATCAGCGTGCTGAGCATTTGTTCTGGTTATTACAACAGGCTAAACGAAGGTGGAGGAGGTTCACACGAAAACCAGTGCGTCGTGTTAGAAGGAGGATACGTAGAAGTTTTAAAGGAAAGGGTAAAGGCAAGCGAGGTCGTCGGAGGTTGAACGGACGAGGTATCGCGGCATTTCTCCAGAGGCTCTCAGATGAACAACATGATGAGATATTCTTTGGGGGAAAAGGCCGTGGTAAAGGCCGTAGAGAGACCTCAGGTAAAGGCAAAGGTAGGCGGGGAAACCCGCGAGGTAGAGACGGCCAGGTTCTCAAATGCCATGAATGTGGTAGTTCCGATCATCTTGTGCGAGATTGCCCAGTGAAGGGAAAATTGAAAGGGCAGGTCGACCGAAGTCCATTTTGGCTCAAGTGAACCATCCATTGAATATCTGAGCCTCCAGGACTTTGAGGCTATGGAGCAGATATTTTTCACTTGGGCTGTTGGCATGGACAACGTCGACGAGCTCGAAGCGCATGGTCATGGATTGTACGCGTACTACCTCGAGTACGTCCGCCGGTTCGTTATGGGCAGTAACGAGCTTACTCCCGTGGAACACGGTACGCTGGGAAACCAGCCTCTTTCTCTTTACGACTGGATGTTCGGGAACCCAGGCAACATCATGGCCTACGAGAGCGACGACGAGGACACGACTATAGAGGCTTCGCCTTCCGAGGTTCAACGGAACCTCGAACCTCCGCCCGAAATCCCGCCTGGAAACAGGCCGTCTCTGATGGGAGAATATCCCCAGACCACTGAAGACTTAATTGAAATGGAGTCTCAGGCATTTGTTCAGGCCTTCATTGCAGGCGAACCAGATACTCCGTTCATACCTCCTGGTTCGCTTGCTCCAGGCGAATATGGACCACGCACCCTTTTGCAGACCCTCATGAGGATGCATGAGATACTTATAACTGGTTATCCTGAGAGTCAAGAACATATCGAAGCTGACATTATGACAGAACAGGATACTGATGCTTGCGGTAGCTCAGAGCTGTTGTTGGCAGCTCTGACTCTCATTGACAGCGTGCATCCTCAGGACGTGCAGAGACACTTGATATACTCCCGTGGTAGATGGCGTAATGCTCTAGAAATGGCTATTGCTATGCGCGGTCATGATCTTCCTCCGCCAGGATGGGGTCTCCAGGCGGTGGGAATGAGGCCAAACCATACGGCCATGCGTAACATTGCTGGGCAGCCTGTGCTCGGCAACGAGCCTGAGCCGACAACAGTGCCTCCTACTCCGGGACAGCCGAGCGACGCACAGACGCCGGCTATGCAGGGAAACCTGCCTGTACCAGATACGCCAATGGCCATCATCATCGGTAGTTCGACATCAGAAGAAGTAGAAGGCGATGGTTGCGGGTTAGATGAGGATGACGTCACCATCCTCATGATGGACGTGAATGGTGAGGAAGAGGTTGACTTCGATCCTGATGAGTCTGAATCATCATCACCATCGGCACAAGCGCCATTTGCGCCGAGCTCCACCCAGCAGGGAGACCTGCCTCCATCGGACGATCCATCTGGGATCGCACAGGAGCCTCCTCAGGCACCTTCACCGGGTGCCGCTCCTGCTGCTTCGGCAGCTTCCTCTGATGAGAACACCAGAAGATCTCGTTCCCATACGCGCGTCAGAGAAGAGCCACATCCACAGGCTCGACTTCCTCGTGAGTGGAGGCAGGCTGGCCCAAAAGAACACGCTCTCAGGAGAGGTGGCCAGCTACTTCCGTACAACGACCCAAGACGCCGAAAAGGGGAACACTCGGCCTTCGGCAAGGGCAACCCTGCCTATAGGGACAGTGATGGCAAGGCCATTCGCGGAGGCCATCAGCTTGCAACAAATATCCGCCGCCCTGAAATTCAAGAAGCGCGGACTCAGTTGCGAGATATTATCGCGGCGCGCAAGCAGTATAGGCCTCACGCAGCATGCGGACCTTGTTCCCAGCCGTTCCAGAACCACGGGCCAGGATGCCCCGTTGGCAACAACGAAGGCCTTAGCCCCAACAGGGGCAAAACCCCTCATAAAGAGGGCCATCCGCAACTTATCCCGATGACACAGGAAGAAATTGCAGAAGTGAATCGTCGTCTCGGGATCTTGAGCCACTTGGATCCGAAAGAAGAAGAAAAGCCTACCCCGGTTCCAAGGGGACTGGTAGCCATGACCCAGGAAGAGAAAGACGCGCTCTTCAGTCTTCCTAGTATGCGAGGAAACTCGCCTGGCGTCTCTAGCCAGTCCCAACAACCAGAACCGACAATCAAGGATGAGATAAAGGCTCAACGTGTGGCGGAGGATGAGGAGCGTATGCGGACAGCAGAAGACCGCACTCGCGAGGCAACTCGCAAGATGTTGGAGGATTCTAGTAAGATCTACATGAAGAGGGCTACGAGGCCCCCACTCCCACTAACTTCGAAGGCCAAGAGTGAACCCCCGACACCTAAGCCGTCCTCGGTGCCGAAACCGAAGACGAGCCCTCAGGACCCTGGGCCAGACGTGCAGATGGAGGTGCCTCGAACTGAAACTCCGAGGCCGCCGATTGGCACAACTCCTACACAAGCGTCTGTGCCCAAGCAGCAACCTCAGGACCCTATGGAGGAACGAAGACGCCCGCCTAGTCGCAGCAGCTCCATTGCGAAAAAGGCGGCAGCTTTCGAGCGCAGTGGGTATGCACCTGCGCCAGCTTCGCCTGTGGCGGCTCGTTCCAGGAGGTCCGATGAAGGTGCTATGTCGAGGGGTACCTGGGTGCCGAAGATCAGGGGCAGCGCCAGTCGCGCATCTCCGCGGGGAAACCCGCCAGGCGCTGCCGCCGCAGCTTCCTCCTCTTCTGGAGCCGCAGCCTCTTCAGCAACAGAGGTTCCGATGCGGGGAAACCCGCCAGTGGTTCAGCTGCACCACCCAGGTGACACGTCCTTCACTAGTGGGACTCCAAATGTGATCAGGGATAGACTTGCGCTTCGGAAGCTCCCACCGATACGCTCGGTGGATGAGACATTCATGAAGGAATGCAGGAAAGCTGGAATCCTTCCCACATCCAATGATATTCTCAAACAGCTGAGCAAAGCTCTCAGCAGGATATGCAGACATGCGCCAGACAAGCAACACAATCCTGTGTGGCGCTTGGAATCTTTCGATGATCATGATGGTTGGGTTAACCTAGTGGAACTCGTGGACCGTTATCCGTGGAACACAGGTCAATCAAGACACGCTGGGTATAATCCAAGATATGACGAGGCCAAGATCATCAACGAGCATCTATGTAGGCGCTCGGTTGACCAACTAGCAGCCATCATGATGGCAGTTGTTCATGTCCGTGAACCAGACGGAGAAGAAAAACAGCGCCTACAGTTCAAGGTGTTGATGCGGGACTCCGGAGAGCCCGCTATCTTCGTCCGCGCCTCTCAGGGGCATTCATGGGAATTGAAAGCTCCATGGTCGCTGTGCAGCTACATTGTGCTGTGCGACCAACCTGCCGGGAGACCGGCCCCATACCCCGATGTTGCTATGCATGGCACTCGATGGCACGCCTTCGAAGGGATTATGTGGCACAGCCTGTCCTGTAGACCTGAGCATAACACGAAGAAAAAGGGGACAGGCCGGTCGCACATTCACTTCGTGCCGACAGTTCGCCGCCGCGCCGTGAACAGTGGGTGGGGCCCAGACTCAGACATCATCATATTCGTAGATTGGCGTAAGGCCATACAAGATGGTATGAAGTTCTGTTGGTCCGATAACGGAGTCCTCTTGTCCGAGGGAGATAACGGTATCATTGAACCGTATTACATCTCTCATGTAGAGGGCCTGACCACAGGAAGGCAATGGCGTAATCCAGAATATCTGGGGAGCCGCCATGCGCGAGTCTCTGTCGCAACGATGTCTGCTCCTGACAGGTGGGCTGACGTTGGTACTTCCAGCGTTAAGTACCAGTGGTCCCGAGACCAAGGGGGCGTTGACCCCCCTATGGGCTACCTCCACAGAGAAGTTGGGGACCACTACAGCCCTACCCAGCTGGGAAACCAGCCTGAGATCTATCGGATCTTCATGATTACCGAGAGTGAGGCCGGGAGCGCGGCTCCAAGCCGTGCCCCAAGCCAAGGGCCTAGTGCCGTGTCTTGGCAGGCCATCAGTACCTCGGACCTGGATCAGATCGCAGCCGCGCTGAACCCTGACCAGGTAGAACAGCTGGCGGACAGGTTATACCAGCAGGATCCCTGGGCCGCAGGCCAGGGAGCAATGTCCGCTATGGCTACGAGAAATCGTCAGGCCATGCAGGGAAACCTGCCTACAAGCGGACCTGCTCGGTTTGAACCAATGCATGGAAGCCCTACTCAGAGCATGCACACTCCAAGGGGCATGACTCCATTGGGCACACCACCGGCACAATCCCCATTCGGGACACCTGTCCGCCCTGCCACAAACGGCACTCTCATGGAGAGGATAGCTGCGGCTAGGGCTGAACACAGCACAGCCCTCCTCAACATGATGCCGCCCGGCACGCCAACGAGTCAGCAGGGAAACCTGCCTGGCACACCAAGCCACCACAGGGCGGGTGTACCTGACGACTATCGCTCAAGAGTGGCGGCCGCGGTGCAGCAGGTGCAGAGCCATAATCTGCCTCACCCAAGTGGGCAGAGGTGGAGGCCAGCCTGGTCCTGGGAGCCTGAGGGTCCCAACCCACGGGATCCTGCTCGGCAACGAGCCTTTATCCCGGCGTTCAATGCCCATCCGAGCATGTCTCAGGGCCAGAGGCCACCACCAGCGCAGATGAACCCGCCATTATACCCTGATGGGTCAAGGGTTCCGAACAAATTTGTTCGTGAATTGGCGGATCAGATGCATAACCTCACTAATGCGCGCTGCAGTGACCATTCCATGTACCCGCACATGGCCTTCATGCCTTCACCAACATCACCAGAGGTGGTTGTCCAGCCCACTGCCCATTCAATATCGTCTGGCAGTAGGGGTGTGCCTGACTACATCAGGCAGACGCACCACACTCAGCAGGCATGCTTCAGGAGAAGGCAGGCGGTGCAAAGCGTACGGGATCAGTCACGTGCAGCTGCACTTGATGTGGTGAGGAACAGGGGCTCACCTTTGCGAGGAAACTCGCCCGCCGTGACTCCTACCACTTCCATGCCAAATGTCGAAGTGCAGGAAGTGCTGAATCCAACGGGGACACCCCCATCAGCCTTCATGCCCTCCGAGACGGTACTGGAGAGGCAGCGGCGGGTATATCCCAGGGCAGCAGACGTAGAGGTCTTTACTGGGATGGAAGATACCTGTGCGGTATGCCTCGAAGAATTTCAGCCCAGGGATAGCGTTTACCGCCTGAGGTGCAATCACCTATTCCACGAGGGATGCTGGAATTCTAATGTGGTGGGCCACGTTACAAATCAGCGTGAGGGAGATCCCCAGCAGCCACCATGTGCTATCTGTCGAGCACCTGGCATTATAGCATCATCCTTCCCATGGACCGGCTCCTTTAGTCAGACTCCTGAGCAGTCAGCGAGAGAGCTGCGGGAGCTGAGGAGCATGGTGGAGGAGATGACGTCCAGGATGCTAGCTATGCAGACAGTTCCGTCACAACAGCAGGGATACCTGCCTGAAGAGGTAAGGCCGCCTATGGAAACGGGATATTTTGATCAGCTTATCCCGATGACGGCGCCTCAGCAGGGAAACCTGCATGATACTCCTCAGATGTCTCCCCAGAGTGGAGGTGAGGCTGAGATGTCACTGGACCCTGATCAGCTGCGTGAATTGCGTGTACGACATTTCCAGAATCAGATGGATAATACGCACACAACATTTATGCTGGATGCCAACAATCCTGAAACTGATAGTCCGTCGCTAGACTTATCAGAATCCTCAGTGGCGTCAGCAGCAACAGCAGCCAGGGCCGTCAATATCTCAGCGACGAATGAGGAGTTCGAGGAGTGGCTGCGGTACCGGGATCACATCACGAACGAGGGGCTGCAAGACATCGCCCTTCACTCGTACCTAACGTTGATAAGGCGCACGACCCGCGAGCAGTATATGAGCATACGTGATGAGTATGCCAACTGGCGGGAGTAGCGTGGCGATCACGCCCAGCACGCGTCGCACTTCCAGCACATTGACCTGGCACGCATGGCCGAGAGCGAGTCGCATGCCAGTGTCTTGCGGGGTAACCCGCCAGGGAGTACGACTGTGCCGCGGGGAAACCCGCCTACCGACACAGCCGACACTTCAGAAACTGTGCACATCAAGCAGCCGAGTAAGACGTTCTTGGATGATGGTGGAAATTCCATACTCATCGACGTCGGTTCGAAGATCAACATCATGGGCGAGAACACGAGCCGTAAGTTCGTCCAGGCTGCCGAGGCACATGGCCGTACTTGTACGTTCGAGCCCCGCTCTCGTTTGAATATCAACGGAGTGGGAGAAGGGTCGGCCCCAGCGGATACCGTAGGCACATTCAGTATTGCCTGCGAGTACCAGGGGTCGGCCCAACTCGATTCATACAAGACGAACATTGTGTCAGGCTGTGGCAAGGACCTGCCAGCCATCCTAGGTCTCGATAGTATGCAGGACAAACGCACGATCATCGTGCTTGAACGAGGCCAGGAAAAGCTGATATTCCCTGGTAAGGGGCAGGTCAAAATGGAGCTCCCAGAAGGCTCCAAAATCATGCCGACGACAAAGTTGCCGTCAGGGCATCTGTCGATCAGGTGTGATTGTTTTGGAGCTGCGGGGCAACCCGCCTCGAGCTCAAGCAGCACGTCCTTCCAGACAGTGCTGACAGGCGAGCCGACCCCAGCGCAGGAGCGCAATCAATTGCAGGGAAACCTGCCCCAGGGGTTGATGGAGACGCTCGCCAAGGCCACCATGCGAGGCGACAACATCGACGATCTCGAGACGTTCGATTGTTTTGTTGCCAGGACACTGGCCCTGCATGGTGGTAGTGTACCCATGGACGCTGTACAGTCCCGCCGTAAAATAGTGATGGGATACACTAATCGTGAATTGCATACGGTCAGCGACGCTAGGTCCAAAGGCGTGCTGAAACAGCTGATGGATAATCCATCGATGCTGACAGCATTTGCGGAGCAATCCGCCTCTGAGGCCACGGCGCGCTGCAGTGCTGAGCTCCAGCATCTGAGGGAAGCCCAGATGCTGGCAGATATTGTAGGCACATCTTCTTCATCTTGAAGATGGCAGGGCGACGTCGCCCCCTCGTCGTCTTGCCTGTTGGCTGAAAAGCCGGGGGGTAACAAGGACAGCGGGGTAACCTGCCTTAGTAAGAGGGCTTTTGTCATTGAAGGTACGAGGGAGGCATGTGCCGACCTCCGCACACGAGGTTATATTTGTGATCGTATTTCCCACAACGAACTTATGACAAGCGTGGGCACAAACTACCTAGGTGCGGTGATCAGTGGAGATTACACTCTCATATGGATCAGTACTCCGGGTGACTGGTACGTAAGAACTCCAGGAAAGAGAGTGGCCCCACATTGGTCACGTATCCAGAACCTATTGATAAAAGCCAAGAAACTCCGCACGAAGATCATAATATTTGGTCCCCCAGGATATGTTTGGAAGTTATCTCCAGTACGTGATACTCTGGAAGATCTAAAGTTGTCAGTAATACGGATGCGTGTGTGTCATTTCGGTACTCGGTTCAATATGCAAGACAGTACACCAAGCGGTACTTATATGCAGGTAGCATCATCAATACCGATTAGCTCGAAGTTGTGGGCATGTACCTGTAAGCAGGCAATACCACAACATGTGTTGGATTGGTACGGCCATACAGTGCGGCATGCTGAATGGCGAGCTCAGACACGTACTACACTCATCCGTCACTTGAACGACAACATCCTGGGGAGCACCACCACGCACGGAAACGTGCCCGTATACTTAAATACGTATACACGTACAGACCATAACATCCGTCACTACGTGACGACTAATAAAGGAGGACCAAAATGGTCTGAAGTCATCCGACGTGTAACAATCAACCTGGATACCAATGCGGTTATTCAGGATATCTCAGTTACCGATCAACCAACAGGATATGATTGGCATGCACCATTACCTGCAGGGGTTGCCAACATCAGTACTCGGTTGTATTGGCAACCCGAGGAACCGGTCTTGCTCGGAAACGAGCCGACTCAATCACCACAGAAACATCGACGCGTCATCATAGATGACTGTTCTCTCCCCCTCCCGACTCTGGCGATTGACGCATGTACCCATTCAACCACGACAATGAGTACACAGACCGACGAACAAGACGAGCAAGCTTTACCCACTGAATCGCGTATAAAACAGAAGGAGAGGCTCAAAGCCGAAAAGGAAGCAGGCATCAAGCCTCGCCGCATTAAAAATCACGTTGAAGACGGAAACGACGATTGCGGCGACGACTTGTCAGGACTCGGACAGGATTTTATGGCAACCTGGAGTACTGATGTCCCTGTTTGGCTGATAAGCTCCGACGAGGACGATGACCTGTTCCTTACGCTCCCCACATCTATGCCCGACACACACGCTAACATATACAGCATAGTTGCTACACTATGCTATGGCCATAACAACTGCGTGGATATGTTGGAGCTTTGTGGCGGTGAGGGTGGCATCTCAGAGCTTGCCTTCTCAAGGGGACTTTCCTCAGGCGGCAACTTGGACAAGACTACATATGTCGACCTGGGAGACCCCTCGGTGCAGCAGGTTATAGACCATTACTTTGCTATATGCTACGTACGAGTTGCCATACTGCAACCCAGCTGTCGCACCACAGGACCACCATCCTACTACAACTACAAAGTCAACTACAACACTTGGGAACAGCACCATAAAGAAGACTTACCACACATAACTTATTGTGGTAAAATTGCTGTAACCCAAGATGACTCTCAGAGGTGGTTTATACGCGAACAACCTACAGGAACATGGGTAGATGATATTTCTCCATGGAAGAAGCTTGCCAACCGACCACACATTACAACCGTACGCATTCACCAATGCGCTACGGGACTTAAAGACACGACTGGTGACTATATTAAGAAGCCGACAAATATCACCAGCAACGACGAGACAATTCTTAAACCCTTTGGGCGACTCAAGTGCAACGGTCAGCACGTGCACGCACAACCGTGCAATATCGAGCTTTCACTGGCACAAAAATACACCCGACGACTGCAGTCTGCCTTCGTGGAAGCTGTATATCTGGCGAAAGCCATTGACACCACGCGCGGAAACGCGCCTATAAGTACCGCACATGCTTATCCTACAGACCTTCCCGATCAAGCTGAACCAGGCGAAGGTATGAGACGCATCGGTGATCGCATCATCCCGAAGGTGGCTACTTGCCCCGCATGCATCGACAATGTCCGAAAGGACAGTCCGAGCCATAACAGAGACCCTACGCAGTGTAAATATCATGATTCCATCTCTGTATATTGGCCATATCCAGCATGTCAGAGGGATCTTACGAGGAGCAAGGGTGTTAAGAACCACCTCGATACCGAACCTGGTAAATGTCGTTTTGCTGAACCATTTAAACTACCAGACGACCACGACCCCGAAGGCAAAACTGTGCCAGCTTGGTGGAAACCCTTACCTAAACCTGGTGAGGGCCAAGCTTCAGCTTCAGGTGGCCGTCAAGGCGCACATGCCAGGCCACCACGACCACGATCCTTCGGCAACGTCGATCCGACATCCGGTGCCAGCAGCTACGACATGCTACGAGACGCCCCCGAGCGTGGAAACACGCCTTCTGCGTCTTCTAGCGAAGTGCCACAGGTAGCGGCCCGCCGCGGCCGTCTACAAGGCGTACCACCACCTCCAGACGCAGTTAACACAGGGGACCAACTACGGAGAGCTACAAGGAACCCTCTTGCCTCCACCGGCTCTGGGGCTCCACGACTACCCGACTGGACGAGATTCGACATCCAACACAGTCTACAGAGTCTCCGTAGTCACGAACCTCATGTCGTGAAAAAGGAACTCCGAAAACTGCATCTGCGATGGCATCATGCGAAGGAGCCAAAGATGAGGCTAATCCTCGAAAAGGTGGGGCTTGATAACGTTCGACTGAACATGATCAAGGAAGTCTGCGATACCTGTCGGGAATGTAGAGCATGGGAACGTCCAGGAAACTCAACACTACCATCGGTGAGCCTTCCTGGTAACTGGCTCGATGAAGGGGAAATGGACCTCATGTTTTACAAGAAACGGACCATATTTCATATTATGGATCGTTGTATTCGCCTGGCAGCAGGCCTAGAAATTTCCGACAGAGAACGTGACACTATCATCGACGCCTACCACTATTGCTGGATTGCCTATCACGGACCCTTCAAAGTTTTATACTCAGACGGAGAAGGCGCCCTGAATAACGATGCCGCTAAAACCATGATGGCCAATAAGGGCACGGAACTTCGTATCCGAGCACCTGGCCAACACGCGACTTCAATTGAGTCACGAAACGGCATTCTCAGAGGCGTTCTCCACATGATTGAGGAAGAATTGAATAGACACAACATCCCTGTTGTATTCACTAGAGTATTGGCGGAAGGCATCTTCGTTACTAATGCGTTTACGTTTTATAGCGGAGTATCGCCATATCAGGCACACACAGGACGTCAGCCTTCCTTCCTTCCTGATCTCGATACCCTTGACTTTCCCAAGGGACCCGGAACTTCAGGACACGAACGAGAACGTCGTGTAAGGGAAGTCAGCCTAGAAGCTATAACTCAGGCTACTGCTGTGGCCAAGACAAATCGGGCTCTTAGGGCTAAGACGACTCCTGATGGTGCTCGCCTCTACTCATCAGGGGATTTGGTCGACTACCACCGACCCACTGCCACCAAGGACGACCATGGAGGCTGGAATGGCCCATTCCCGGTGATCCGAAATGTGCCTGAGAGGACATATTGTTGTCAAGGCAGGATCTCGTGAGGTAATTGTGATGTATCCTGATGCTCGTCACACACTATACATCGAATGTCTCCTCACACGGGAACTTGGCATGGATAATATGGCCATGCAAACCGTCCTTGCTTATGTGGCACACCTCAGCGCAGGGAAACCTGCCAAAGTTTTCGGGTATATCCCCGATTACAAGGGAAACCTTAATCTGTCAGACGACAGCAAGTTTCACCCGCGCGTACACTTAGCACTACAGTATCTCGTACGAAATTACTTCCGAGTAGAACATGTAGTAGCAGTTCGATTGGCTAAGAGTGTGTCAAGCCTACCTGCAGTAAAGTACGCCACCGGGTCTACGCTGATCCACTATGACAACGACATCAGCCCGGCGTTCCACTATTACGAATGTGTGGGCACTGGCTTAAACATTTCTCAGATCACTGGTAGCACTCACTCCAGACTTATTCAATGCTTGACTTCACGTGTCCCTTCCTTAGGATTCCACGACGATTTGGCTAAATATCAGCATCCAAGCAACACGTCTGGAGAACACGAGTCGCCTGGAAACAGGCCTTCTCCAGACACACCAGATGCTTCATCGCCGAGCGAAGGCCGTCTGTCGACAATCTATGAGGAAAATGAGGAACACAATATTGAAGCTATGATGCTGGAAGAGTGGTACGACGAGCTACGTATGGACCTTCATCCTACGACGATTACCGATGATTATCTTTATTGCGTCCCAACAACTATGCTGCCCGACCAATGTGTTTTGGTTTCAGCATTTGTGGACGAAGATGATATTACATCATCAGATATGCCCGGAGACGAGCCGAAATCATGTGAGTCCTGTCTAGTATCGCTTTGTTCAAACACAACTGACGAGAGCTACTTTCTAGACAGTGATGAATACGGTCCTTACGTTGAATTATGCTCTACATCAGAAATGTCAAAAATAGTGTTGGATCAGACTCAACTTGCACAGCTCGATACCGATATGGTCGCAACGATGAGAGTATATGTATCCTCTGCTGCTAAACGTGCTGTGGCGGTCAAAGAAGATGATCTACTGACCAAAGCCGACATAGCAGCACATCCAAAGGAGGTTAGTGAAGCCTTATATACTGAGCTCAAAATCTGGATTGATAACCGATGCTTTGAGATGTACGATTTATCCAAAGCTTCCAACATCATGACATCCAGATACGTATACAAGTGGAAGTTCGTAAAGATGGGTACCGAGAACGTCAAAACCATTCGTCGCAGACTGGTCCTTCGTGGATTTATGGATACTGAGGCTTTTGATGTGGAAACATTCTCGGGAACCGCCCGAAGACAGCCCCAACGACTCCTGGCAAGTGAAGCGGCATGTCATCCAGAGTGGATCTTAGCATCCATGGATATCGATAAGGCGTTCCTAGAAGGTTTGGCCTATGAGGAACTTGCCCATGCCACCGGCGAGGAAACTCGCATGGTTTGCTTTACTCTTCCACCAGGAAGCGCTCAGGTACTTGGTACCTTACCCGGCTTCTCATCCTACGACGAAAGTCGACGCTGTCTTAGATGCCTCAAACCAGGAACGGGTACTAAGGACGCTCCAAGAGCGTTCTCTCTCAAACTTCGTACGACCACACGAGCTATAGGACTTACACCGACCAGCTACGATCCTGAATTTGAATTCAGCCAAGACCTTCTGACGGCAAAACATGTCGATGATATTAACATGACAGGTCTAGAGAAAAATATAGACGACTATGTACAACGTGTCGAAAAGGTATTTGGCAAATGCAAGCTCAACAAGCACACATATACGAACTGCGCCGTTCGCTACACTAAGAATGATCAGGGAGATGTGATCATGGACCAGGACGAGTATATTAAACAACTACGTCCTATCACACACCTAGAACTTACAGGAGCGGCGGCCGACGCCAAAGCCACGAAACTCATCGCCGACATGTTCGTCAGCCTGCGAGGAGCCCTCGCCTATGCCCCTCTTACCCAAATCTGGCTTATGGTATATGTGGTCTCTCTTCAGAAAATTCAAGAGCCCACCAATTTGCAAGTCAGACGTTTGAATGCTGCGACGCGAAAGCTGATCAGCAGTCCGAAACGCATCGCCTTCCCTCGGATGAAGCCGACGAATGAAGTTGACATCCATAGCGATTCGGGGTATCGGAAGCTTACCGGGGAGGAGGATGACGAGACCAAGGGCTACGGCATACGCGGGGCCAACGTACTACGGCGAGGAAACTCGCCCAAGGCAAGTCCGTCGTTCACCTCTGTGACGGACTATGCAAATCACACCGATTACAGGTGAGGTCCAGTTATGCTGCGGAGGCACTTGCAGCCGCACATAACCTTGATGAGTGTTACCCTACGCTCATTACTCTCCACGAGCTTAAGGCAGGGGCTTTGACTCCACGACAACTACGAGACATGCGTGAAGTTGGAGGCCTTGCTATCAAAGTATCTCTTACCATAGACGCCGAGTCCGTCTACAAATCTTTATCAAGCAGGGATCTCAAAATACCTAAAGAACGGACTCTGCTTGGACATATCAGCTGGATACGTGAGCTCATGGATATAGGTATAGTACATAACGTGCAATGGTGTGATACTAGGGATATGACCGCAGATGGGCATACAAAGGGAAGCATCGATCGGGAGCTGCTTCTGGAAGTGATGTCAGGCACTCAGTCATTTAAGTATGACGTGAAGCAATTTGTTCCCTTTCGGGGTCCCGAGGACAGAGACAAACCTAAGTCTAATCAATTGTAGTCTGTTCTTGTTGCCCTCGTGGTCAAGTTTGCCAGCACGGGCGCCTACTATAAAGGCGCCCCTTTAGCTGCTCGGAAACGAGCCTTATATTTCACGCCTGGCAACGAGCCGGCTTCGTACAACTCAGGCTCCTTGCCTTAATACACATTTGCTTGGTGAGGTATGGCCTAATTTTGGCTTACCTCTAACTGAGCCGATAGCCCTTCATTGTTTGAAGGTGCTGTCCTGTATTTGCGTGAAATACTTTGCGAGGAAACTCGCCTTACAGTCTGGTGTTTGACCAGACTGTACGCACTGTTTTCTTTTCTTTGCAAACAGTCGTGCGCGCGATCTTTGCGTGCGACTATGCTCTCCGTCTCCTCCCCTCCCGACTTGAAGGGTAGCTCTTTGGGAGATGTTACAGTATCGGGAGCATAGCTCGCGCGCCGTTGCCTTTGGCCCAAGGCACGCGCGCCCTATTTGCCCGGACACCGCGAGTGTTCGCTATGCGCTGGAAAGATCATTACATCGATCTTATCTTATCTTATTCATCCACCCCTCATACTGTACCTTCACAGCAGAGCGATGGATGCAATTTGCCAGGCTATATGCCATATTTGAGCTACCAGGCTCACTTTCGACTGCCCGGAGCCTCCCTCCCCAGGCGGTGGGGGGGGAAATTGCGGCTCCAGTTTTCCGCCCGATCAATTCACCTGCAGCCCTTGTCGATATTTGTTGGGGATGGGAAGGAGCGTTCTCTTCCCCTGCAGTTGACTCGGGGCTCTCCCACTATCCATCGGGCAATGCCCTGCTGACAAGATCCACGCCAGCGGCACATTTTCTGAAGTTCTTATGAAGTAGCGGTTCCTTGCCCGTTGTTTCGTGACACGTCTTCCAAACTCCTTGTCTCGCTCTGATCAGGCATGGCCCCCTGGCTTCGAACATCTTCTCGAAGTTCATTCCAGTCAGTGCATCCGTGCGTCAAGTTTTAATTGCGCTCAAGTGATCAGTCTAAACCTGAATTGCAGGCCGACTTGAAATCCCCAGAGCAACAGGAACGGCCGATCATGAAATTACCGTGTCAGCGTTTCATCGGCATGCCTTATTCTTTGGTGACTTTCTGGAACCCGCACGTGCCATTGTCGAACACGTGCACCTTCGCGCGAGTCGCAGCTACGACTGCATGAAAGTAGCCATCATGGAACAGCCCTACATATTCATAATAGTTACTATGTTCCCCGCGCCAAGCAGCCCATTCGCTCGCGCAAACGCCCTGGCACCCTTACTTGACGACCAGCGTAGCATCACCCAATTTTCCTGCGCCCGTTGATGCCAGGAGACAACTTGCCTCCATTGTTGACACTAGGTAACGGAAGCTGGTGCCATGCCAAAGCCGCTTTGCACCGCCTTGTTTCCCAATGCATTCTGAAAACGCACCGCCGCTTTTCATCGGTACGTATACATATACAGGCACGCGCACGCCTTGCTGGTCAACGGCCAGCTTGTTCATATCAAGCTTGTCAAGCAACGTTGCATTCTCGACACAGGGAGCCACGCCTGTTCGGCACCGACGAGCGCCGAACCACCCCATCACACGATTGCGGAGAAGCTCATCGATCGGAACCGGCTCTTGGCCCCCGCTAGGTCAGTCGCGGCCCATGGCTGGGCGCCTGCGGCTACGCGCGCATTCTCGCACCAGCCAGGCAAATGCACATTCTGATCAAGCCTCGGCCCCAGCTGAAGAGAGGGCTTGGACACCAATTCCCTTGTCTCCGAGCTGACCCGCTGATGTGGCGCGCAGCCCATGCGAGGGTTCTGCGCGAGTTTCGACTTTCAATATGGCGGTCAACGTGGGCCTGGAACGCGCGGCAGCACTTGTCTCGCAGCTCTTGGTCAGAACTTAAGCTTGCCATTTTCTGTCCACGTCGGTTGCCCAGGGCCCAGGTGCCCAGGCCGCAGCGGGCGGATGACCGAGCCTCCTTTTTAGGGCTTTGGGCATCTCGTTGCCAGCCCCTTGTCGTTTGAACGGTTCACATCACGCGCCATCAGCCCCACCCCAATGGGGATCTCCCAGCTGCGCGCGGCACCAGGGAACTTCGAATGTATAGTGACCATCGTTTCGAGGTACGTGATCATCTGATCAGAGCGCATGAATGGGGCGGAATCTCCGGCGCCTTCCAGGCTAGGTGGGGAATCGCATGGAACCAGGGCTGTTGCGTTGCAAACATGCACAATTATTGGAAGTTCTGCGCGCTCCAGCCACCGTTGCGGCCGCGTTGGGCCAATTGCACCAGGGCCGACGGGGTCGCCATTGAATCAGTTTTCTCCTTGGGAAGTCGCGGACCTCCAGCATGTTGGTCCCCAGGTATTGTTCGTTCTGGCTCACAGGAGCCTCCCCGCCCAAGTTCTTTACCTCTTTCCAGAGTGGTCCGTCCGCGGTGCCACGCGACACAGGCTAATATTCGATCAAGATAACAGCTTTGCCTGGCAACGGCCATCAGACCATGTCCCATGCGTCAAACCGCGCGCGTCAGCAATGCACGCTGTAACCTCCCCGGCTGTCTCCCCATCCTCGGGGGGACGCGCCATTTATCATTCGGTCTTTTTGGGGGGGCTTCCATGCAGATGCACAGGGTCAACGACAGTTGCACCAGATGGCCATCCCAATGCCGTCCAGAAAAGGGTTGCCCCCTTCATTGCCGCCCTCGCGCTGGCGGCGGCAAGATCTTGCATTTCTGACGCGGTCGAGCTGTTGGCGCTGCCCTTACCGTGAACGGTTAGAACCCATTCTCGTGGCATTCCATGGTGATCTTGTCGATTGCGTTCCTTGCCACGAGAATCGCGGTTTGGAGCGCCTCGTGCATATTGGGCACTTGTTGTCGCGTCCCATCATCCTGTAAGTATTGCCATCAACGCATCATGGCTCATCATCGGCACAGTATGCTAGCGGTCCTTCGCCAGGTCATGATGCGACCAGTGGCCAGTGTCAAACGTTCCCAAGCCGGCGTTCCTCTCCCTCTCGATTTCCTGGGCGGAAGTTGCACCGCGCGTTGAATATTGTCAGGATCCGCGAAATGTGCGGCTACCCGACTGCCAATGGCAGCACGGCCCTTCTTGTTCAATTTCAGGGCACCGGTAGAGTCGCCAGTTATCTTGATTATTGCCCACCGCGTAACCTCCGCCTCGATGGAACCTTCTTTTCAGCAGCAAGACACGTTCAGAGCATCCCCCCCTCCCCTTGGGCAAACGCGAAGATGTCGCGTCCCGTCAATGGCCTACTAACCCAAAGTCCCCAACAGAGTGGCAATCGCTCCGCATATCTGGGGAAACCTCAATCACTCGATGCCCCCTACTCTATCTGGGCACACTACGCGGACCATGAGCTTCAAGAGCCTGCCCGAGAATTGCTCGCACTCACCGCTACCAGCGGCGAGATCGGGAGGTAGCAACGAGGGCCCCTCTGTCGCAAGCAAGCTGGTCCACAACCCCCGCGCGCGCAGTCCGATCACGGGTTGTTCTTCTCGGCTGGAGTTGGGGCCTCCTGACAGGGGCCCGTCGCCCGAACTTCCAGGTCCATCACCGCCGTGGCCCCGTCCGCAGGGGGTGGAGCCACGGGGTGCCCTTCCTTTCCCCCCAGATGGATCCCTCGGTGGCGCAGGAGGCCGCACCCCCCCGCTGAGGGCAAGGGACCACGGTCGCCCCTCACAGACGGCCCCAGGCACGTGGACGCGCGTTGGTCTCCGCTCGGGCGCGCAATGGTCCATCCGGGCACATGCTCAATTTCATAGCAGTCCCACTCCGGGGCATCATCGCTTACAAACGGGCAAAGAATCGTTTTCATCGCAGTGCCGCTCGGGCACACTACCGTTCCCATTCGAGCGCATTATCGCTTTCGCTCGGGCGCATGATTTTGGCACCCACTCCAGCGCGCAATGCGCCACTGCCGACCAGGGTCCCCCGGAACACGGGCGGGTGGTTTCGACCGCGTTGTGCGGACCCGCTTGTCGCCCTGAGGTCGATGATCCGCGGGAAGGGTGCCACCGCCATGGGGTCCCACCGTCGGGGGCCACAGTGGCGCAGTCATAGTTAGGGGCACCGTTGGGGGTCACCGTATGGCCCCACGAGGTCACCGACACGCGGCCCAATGTTTGCATTTTGGGTGCAAATGGGGGCCTCCAAGAGTACGGTGCCTTGGAGGCTTCTTGGGGGCCTCTCGGGGGCCTGCTGCCGCGTCAACCTCGCGCGGCCCTGCCGGGCGCGCGTGCGCGCCATTCCATGGCCGCGTTCGGCTGCCAGGGCAGCGTGCGAGAGCATGCGCGCGCGTTTGTCCGGCGAGTTCCAGCACGCGATCATAGCTCTAACGCTGTAGCCCCCAACCGCCATGCGCAGCTCCTCCTGCAATGTGCGTCGTTGTTGTGGCGACGTTGGCGCCAGTTTGAGAGTTGCGCGCTATGCCGCTCTTGCAGTCTGAAGCACGGGCGCGAGACGACGCTGCACCAAACGAACGTTGAAAACACCTGCTTCCAATTTGGGAGCCATTCGGGGACACCTTTGCCACCATAAACCATAGCTTACTTGGGCTAGTGCGCCCACGATAGTACACGGCCCCAGAGAGCTGAGGATGAGTGTGTAAATTGGCCTTGGCACCAAGATTCCGTTGGTGTTTAAATCACGGCACGGAACAAAGACTTGTTGGTCGATGGCGTGGTGATGCCAGCATCGGCGCCCCATGGCCACAAAAGCCGAATGCAAGTAATGACCAACCGTAACTATTAGCCAGGCGAAGGTCAGCAATGATAGGCCATGTTGACAAGTTCATGTGGGAACGTGAGCAAGCAACAGGAGCTTCAATTCTTGTGCACGCGAGGTTTATCACATTATCTTGGGACCAGTACTGGGCCGCAGGCCGAGCGGGACATGGCAGCCTTCTCCCAGTTTGTCTGTCCTGCCTCCCCCCTTCTCATCCTCGTTCTTCCTCCTCGAGGGTCGAGGTGTTTTGTCGTGTTATGTCTTAGGCGTTCCTAATGTTTGCTTGACCCGCGCAGGCCTTCCGGCGGGATTTTGGAGACCTTTGGAGACCCAGAGAGATTGTTGTGGATGAAGGGGAGGAGGAGGAGGAGGAGGAGGAGATACCCCATCTTCATACCCGTCGTCTCCCTCCTCCTCCCCCCCTCCTCTCCGCCCTCACCCTTCTTTGTCTCACGTTCCTCCTGCTCCGGTGTACAGAATTTGGGGCTAGGGAGCCGCACGGCGCCAACGGCTGAGCGTGCCCTGAGATACGTGGGTTTGTCCACGCCACACCGTTCCTGGCCACGGGCAGCTAAATAGGCAGGCCACTCGAGGTGTTCCAGAAAGTGATTATGGAAGAAGCTTACGGCGAGTCACCGCCGCACCATGCCTTGCCTCTTGGAAGTGCCAATATCGTGAAATCGAAAGCGAAAGGGCGGCCTCGCTAGTTGACTGCCAGCCAGCGTTGAGTGCCTTTATTGGGTTGTCTCTGGGCCAGTTTTTACCAACCATCATGTGGTGTTGGGTCCTCGTTTTGAAGAGACAGTCCCCGTGCCCCCTCCACTCCTTCTCTTCTCCTCCCCTTCCTCCTCCCATCCCTCCCTGCCTTCACCCTCCGCATGCATCTATGTCGGCACACCCCTCACGCTTCGTGACCCCATAGAGAGCTCCACCGAAGGCCCCAGTGGCAGGGTCAACATGCGCCTCCCCACCCACCGCATGATAATTTGCGCACACCCCTCACACGCTTCGTGACCTCATAGGTTGTCGCACCGAAGGCCCCAGTGGCAGGGTCAACATGCGCCTCCCCGCCCACCGCATGTCCATTTCAGCACACCCCTCATACGTTTCGTGGCCCCACAGGAGCTACACCAAAGGCCACAGTGGCAATGTCCGCATGCGCCTCCCCGTCCACCGAATGCCAATTTCGGCAATTTCGTCAGCGGGATGAAGAGCTACAAGCAACGTGACATGATACCTGGCATGACCGACGCCGACGGTAACACGCAGCGCGACAGACGTTCCATAGTTGACGTGTTTGCAGATTTTTATGCGGATTTGTATCGCGACGCCGACAAGGGCACCGACCAACAGCACGAGCAGAACGACGCAGAGCTGATCCATCCGTTCACCGATAGCGAACTATCAGTCGCACTACGGCAGCTGAAGACCAACCGAGCCCCAGACACAACCGGCATCTCGGCAGAGATGTTGAAGGAAGGTGGGAACAAGCTCAAACGCAAATACGGCGTAAATTACGAAGGGTCGTGGCCTCGGAGACGCGAATGTGGCGTAATTCACGAAGGATCGTGGCCGCGGGGGCGCGAATACAATGTAATTTGCAAGGGATTATGGCTTGGGGGGCACGAGACCAATGTATTTTTACGTGTCCCACGCCCCCCCTGAAATTCTGAGAACCTTCCCGGGGAACGCTAACCAGGGCCCTTTTCGGCTCCCCCCCCTCGCGCGGACAGTAACAATTTTCAGTAGGAAGCAGAAAGCAGTACTGTAACAATGGAAACTGGAAACTGGAACTGGCGCAGGGAGCAGCAAAAATCCTCGCAGCCTGATGGCCCCGCAAGAGGGCCGGCTGATTTACGACAGCGGTTAACATGGAAATTAGTAACGAATAGCAGGGTCCACTCTGGGTCGCAGCAATTGACTTCAAGAAGGCGCTTGACAGCGTCACGCACGCAACCATTTGGACAGCTTTGCAAGACCAGCAAGTACCAGCAGCATACATCACGTTGCTCCAGAAGCTGTACAATCAACAGGCAGCTTCTGTGAAGACCGACCAGCTCAGCAAGAACTTCATTTTCGAACGGGGCGCGAAGCAGGGGGGCCCCCTCAGCCCCTTACTCTTCAGCTGCGTCTCAGAACACATTATGAGACGGGTGAAGAAGAAATGGACAGCGAGGCGGCACGGTATCCAGCTGTCACCAAGCATCAGCGACCCATTGAACAACCTGCGTTTTGCCGACGACATCCTCCTAATTGCACGGTCGAGCAACGACATCACCCAAACGCTTTCCAATTTCAGCAATGAATCAGAAGCTGCTGGGCTGCGCTTGGACCAAAATCTTGCGCAACGGGCACAGGCCAAAACGAGCACGACAACCACCGACGCACCCATCACACGCTCCGTGACCCCATAGGGAGTTCCACCGAAGGCCCCAGTAGTAGGATCCACATGCGGCTCCCCGCCCACCGCATGCCTATTTCGGCACACCCCTCATGCGCTTCGTGGCCCCGTGTCGAGTTCG
This sequence comes from Prorocentrum cordatum, assembly GCA_963575745.1. Classification (NCBI taxonomy): domain Eukaryota; class Dinophyceae; order Prorocentrales; family Prorocentraceae; genus Prorocentrum; species Prorocentrum cordatum. Next base: position 63,531 of record CAUYUJ010001239.1, read on the forward strand.
GCATACCAGTCACACGCTCCGTGGCCCCATGTGGAGTTTCCCCTCCTTCGTCGTCCCACCTGCTTTGAAGTACTCGAAAGTTGCGTATGGTTGGGTCTCTCGCCAGGCTAATTGTGCATTTTGGGTGCTTTTCGGGGGGGGGGTCCCTGGGCCCCGCTGGGGTCATCTTCGGGCTCTCTTGGACTTGGATCGTCTAAGGGGCCCTGTTGGGGGCCCGATTAGGTCTTCGTGGGGCGATATTGGGGCCTTCTGCGCAGTCCTGAGCAGTCGGAAGCCCGACCAGACGAGAACGCGAATAAGATCGAAAACGCCGAACGACAATCACGTAATGAATTCTGCCTCTTAGGCCCCTCCCAGGTGTCCTCGTGGATCCCTCATTGAGGCATCTTGAGGCCATCGTGGGGCGGCGTCGGCCCTCTCTGGAGCCATCTCAAATGCCACTTGGGTCAGATGTGGCCGACGTAAGTGAGACCGAGGTTCTCGTGGAGGCTCTCCTGGAACTAAGATAGGCCGAACAGCCGTCAAGAGCCCTCCTTTATTGTGGGTGCCGCGTGGCCCGCAGGTCGCGCCGAATACCACCAGAAACGTTGTGGAAGGGCCACAAAGGGCTATAAAGTTCGGCGCGCCGAGCACACATGTGCAAACGAAGCGGACACCAGATCAAAGACGCCGACGGCGAGTCACCGCCGCCCCTTGCCTTTCACGCTTGTCGTGAAACGTCGAGCGAAAGTGTTGCGACGCTTGTCGATTGCGCGTTCAAGCTGACGGGGAAACCGCTGGTGAACATTGGGAGGGACTCTCTGTTCTCGCTTGTTTTCCCTTCTTGGAGACCTCCCGAGGCCCCCTTTGGGCGATCTTGGGCGAACTGACGCCCTCGGAGGCCAACCGGGGGCCCTGTAGGGTCCTCTTGGTCTTTCTTGGGGCCCTCTCGGGTACCTATTCGGCCATCGTTGGAGCATTGGGCCGTCTGGGACGCTCTTACAAACGAAAAGACGAGCATCCAGAAATCATGCAGTCCTGGATGTTGTGTGGGGCCATTGTGGTGTGAACGTTTTGGAAGGATTAACAAATAATTGACATCCCTCAGCAAACTACGGGTACGATGGATCGAAGATTCTTACGGCGAGTCGCCACCTCCCCCTTGTTTTTGTGGGAACCCATCTGTAGCCAAGCGGTCGGTTTGACGTTGGTCAACATATTGGAATTTCGTTCCCCTTGCCGGCGTAGAGAAACTCTTGAGGAAAGAGAGAGAGAGAGGGGAGGAGGAATAAACCAGGTGCGATCGCGCCATATTAGACTTCCGACCACTCCCACCCATCCCTCCCCATTACGTTGAGTGTTATCCATCGCCGATGGGTGTCAAAGCGGACTTGGACCCCCAATCGGACCCATCGTGTTATGCGTACTATGACAAGGGGAGCTGTGTACATCTGAGGAAGTGAGCAGGAGACTGAGTCGGGGAAAGAGGAGGAGGAGGAGGAGGAAGGATAACGACAAGGCGGAACATCATCAACAGGAGCGGGAGGAGCAGTAGGATCAAGGGATGGCGGAGGAGGGGAGAGGACGGGGGCGAGAACGACGAGGAAACAACGAGGAGGAAGCATTCGGATCCAGAATTGTGGCCAGCGTTGGGGCGAGGGCGTCATTCTGACCGACGAGAGCAACGCGCCGACCTTGAAATGATGTCCACGCTGCAGTGATAGCAGCCTTTCGAAACATCGAAAACGCTCAGATGTTTCAATGATGCGTATGTTTGATGATATCTGGACTGCAGAAAATTCAACACGGAGAAGCCGGGATATGTTCAGCACGTAGTCACCGTAGTCGGGGGAGAGGAGAGTAGTATTCATAGTGAGTAAATGTGGAGCGAGAGGCGGAGGGTTCTCGGGCTTCCTTGAGGCCGTCTTGGGGGCCCCCATGGCCCGTCCCAGCGCCCTCTTGAGGGCCCAGTTTGGGGGTACGTTTGGAGGCCGCCCGAAAAGACTAGAACGCCAAAGTATTACATGACTTGTCAGAACTTGTTGCAATAACGAGGATGTTGGCTTCTTCGGGCCCTCTGGGTGTCCTCTCGGAGGCACTGTGACGTCGTGTTCGGTCGTCTTGAGCCGTCTTGGAGGCATGTTGCCGCCGTATTGGACTCTCTTGGGGCCATCTTCGGCATGGTGGAGGCCAGCTTGGTAATCCTTGTACTTGTGACCGTCTTAGGTCGGCATCTTCAGCCGGCAAGCCGATTCAAACAGTATTTCTTGGATGACCAGAGGAGTGCGCCGAGACATTATTGCAAAATTTATGAAAGTTTAAAACATGCCTCACAAATCTGGCACTCTAAGCGCCCTGCAAATGGGGTGGCGGATCTAGAGACCTTCGGTCCACCCCGCCGCCGTGCCTTGGCAGTGTAGAAGAGTCCTCTTGGGAGCGCCTTGGAGGCCCTGGGGAATCGCAGAATCCCTTTAACGCTCACATGTGCGTGAGCCTTGGGGCACTCCTCTGCGTGCTGAAGGCGCGGTGGCGGATCTGTTGCAGCCGAGTGGGATCGTGGAGGCGGTTTGGCTTCCACAGTCTTCCTCCTTGCTCACTCTCTGCCTCTCTCGGCACGGCCGTCGTCACCGTCGCCATCTTCCATCCTCGTTGGCCCGTTGCCCCTCCAGCAGCCCGCGCTCATTCCCTTCCTACTGCTCCTCGTGCGGTCGGGGGACTCCCCGAGCATTCGCCCTGCAAGAAGACCGTCATTCGTTGGTGCTGCCGTGCGTGTGCGCCACCTGGTTGTTTTGGGGGCGGCGTGAGTTTTGGAGAGGATGCCATGGACCCCCACCACAAGCTTCGCTTGTTGTTTCGCCGTTACTTGCGAAGGCTGGGGTCCCAGAGGCCCCTGGCAAAATGTCGACGCACGTTAGCCTCTACGGTTTTGGGTGCGGGTTTGGGGGGGTGGGCGCACGCCCTCGTTCTGCAAAGGGCGTGGCTGCGTGCAAAGAAGGTGCCCGATATGCACCAGCCTTAGCTCGGCGGGGGGGCGGGCGTTCTGGAAAGATGATTATGGAAAGATGGTTCTGGAAAGATGGTTGAGAGATATCGTCTGTACCATAATCAGTGTCTGAGGAGTTCGGCTGTGCAAGTATTGGTGATCTTGTTCAGGTTCGCCCTCATCGGTCGAGGAAGTTGCCCAGGACGGTTATCTGGGAGGGGCCCGGGGGGTAGGTGTTGAGTTGAGGGGCAGGATAGACTTGTTGGTTATTCGCTTATTCCAACCAGCCGGTCCATCTGATCATAGAGGTCGAGTTTTGTTTTTCATCGCCATGATGGCCCACGATTGACAAAACATGGCTAATCCGGTTTGTCCGACCATTCCATTTGTTCATCGCTTTGCATAAGTTTCTGTACCCAGGCAAGTTTAGGTGGGTTGATCGCACAGAGCTGACAGGAGGTGTTTTGCGTCCGGTGTTGAAAAGTCGAGCGGCGTTTCGTACGGATTGTCATCGCCTCGTTCACCTGTGTCTGCAGCAGAAGGCATCAGTCCGCGTGGAATGTTTCCGGTGGCGCAACAAAAAGTCATATATATATATATATATATATATATATATATATATATATATATGTGTGTGTGTGTGTGTGTGTGTATCCCGGGGCACGACGCCCAGGCGCCCGGGGCGGCTGCCCCCAAGGGGCCTGGGAGTATCGGGCGTCGTTTTCCTTGTGATTTTTACGGAGTTTCGGCGTCCTGGAGCCAACAGGGCCCCAAGCGGCTAAAGGGAGGCCCCAGGAGGCCGCAACAATGGCTCCAGACGCTTTTCAAGACAACTCCCATGGCCGCCAAGAAGGCCCCCGAAGGCCCCGAAGACGCCCCAAGAGGCACACCGAGAGAGCCCAATAAGCAACAATCGCCGTTTTCCGATAGGAAAACTGATATTTTTGGCGTGTTTGCCTTTTGGGCGTCCACTGCGTCCAAGACGGCCCAAGAGGCACCCAAGGCGGCCGAGGATGCCCCCAAGAGGGCCCCAAGACGGCCCACGAGGGGGCCAAGACGGCCCACGAGGCGCCCAAACCGCTCAAGAACGCCCCAAGGCGACGCCCAAGACGGGAACGAGGAAACGGAAATTCGGGCCTTCTGGCCCAAGAGACCCTAGGAGACCCCAAGACGCTCCAAGAAGAGGCCCAGAAGCCCCAAGAGGCCCCCATGAGACCCGAAAAGCATGCAAAAGAGGCCCCGAAGATGCCCCAGGAGGCACCCCGAGAGTGGCCCAATAAGCAAAAATCGTTGATTTCCTATGGGAAAACTGATATGTTTGGCATGTTTGCCTTTTGGGCGTCCACTGAATCCAAGTCGGCCCAAGAGGCACCCAAGGCGGTCGAGGATGCCCCCAAGAGGGCCCCAAAACGGTCCACGAGGGGGCCAAGACGGCCCACGAGGCGCCCAAACCGCCCAGAACGCCCCCGGAAATCCGGGTCTTTTCGCCCAAGAGACCATAGGAGACCCCAAGACGCTCCAAGAAGGGGCCAGACGCCCCAAGAGGCCCCCATGAGACCCGAAAAACATCCACAAGAGGCTCCGAAGAGGCCCCATGAAGACCCCGACGAGGCCCCAAACAGCCCAAGAGAGCTGCGAGAGCCGTCCCGAGAGAGCCCAAAGATGGTGAAATCGTTGATTTCCCATGTTTTTTTTCATGTTGTCGCCTTCTGAAGTTTTCCCGCTTCCAACCCTCGAAGATTTATGTTTCTGGGGGGAAATTACTTTGGCGACGTACCCAACCCTTGCGCAATGCGGGGCGCAAATACATCAGGATTGCTAAAACGGGTGTGATGACGTAACATGGACGCAGGCCCCCGATCAAGATATAAGGGCGTCGTAGTGGTTCCTATCGCAGCCCCCACCCCCAGGGACGGCGAGGTCTCGCTCAGGCACAGCGGTGCCTCAGTCCGCAGGGCCCACCAGCAGCCCTCGAAAGTGGCGACAGTCGCAGATCGCAGCCTGCAGGGACGGCGAGGTCTCGCTCAGGTCCCCGCGGTGCCTCAGTCCGCACGAGCCACCAGCAGCCCTCGAAAGTGGCGACAGTGTCGCAGATCGCAACCCCCCAGGGACGGCGAGGTCTCGCTCAGGTCCCCGCGGTGCCGCTTCCTTTTGTGGGCGATGGACACATTGATTTCTAGAGTGTATTGCAAATCGACAATCGTATTCTATTGTAGGGCTACGTGACGACGAAAAAATGAGAGAGAACAGAACATATGACCGAGAGAAGGGACACAAACCGAACAATCAAACGAATATCAACATATCAACATACATCACGAACATGGTGCCCAAGTAATCCCAGATTTCTCCCTTACGGAAGGGGGTCCCGGGGGATGTCCTCGGTCCCCGAGGGGTGTCCCAAGTCAGAATGCTTCCCTTGGTGCGGTCCTGGGCGACATCAAAAGAACGCCCAAAACAGCCCAAGAAGCCCCCAAGACGGTCCAAGAGGGCCTCGAATCGCCGAATAATTGGTTCAAGACACCAAATATGGCTTCTTGACAACGAAAGCGGCTGCCAAGACGCTCGAAGAGGCCCTCAAGAGCACACCAAGAGGGCCCCACCAACAGGCACAACTCAATGATTTTCTTGAGGCTTTTGAAAGGTGCTGGCGTTCTCGCCGTTTGGGCTTCCCGACGCCCCAAGACAGCCTAAGATGCCACGAAGATCGGCACACAAGGCCCCCAAGAGGTTTCCAAGACGGCCCTAAAACGATTCATGAGGGCCCCAAGATAGCCCTAGAGGCCTCCCAGACGGCCCAAGAGGACCCCAGAACGACTCCGAGAGGGTGCCCACATGGGAACCCGAACGACCACTTCGAGCCCTCAGCCTCGAGAAGCTCCCAGGAGGCCCCAAGAGGCCCTCAAGAGGCCTCTCCAAAAGGGCCCAAAGACGCTCCCAAGAGGCCCCCGAACTGCCCCCCAGAGGCCTACGAGCGCGCTCCGAAGAGGCCCCACGAAGCATTCCTGAGCACTCTGCACCACGTCAGCGTCATCATCGCTGCCGACGCCGCCGTCGAGGTCGTCGTCTCCCTTCAGGGTCGGAGGTACCGGCCGTAAGGCCATCCAAGTATATTCAATAACATGTGTTTTCGATGGTGTTCGCACGCACGGCGCAACAAAATTAGCCTGGCGAAGGACCCAACCATATGCAGTTGTGAGTAATGCTGGTGTGAGTACCGTCTTCGGTGGATCTCCCTATGGGGCCACGAACCGTTTGAGGGGTGTGCCGAAATGGGTGTGGGGGCGGCATGCGAACGTTGCCACTGGGGCCTTCGGTGGAGCTCCTTATGGGGCCACGAAACGTGTGAGGGGTGCACCGAAGTTGGTGTGGGGGCGGCATGCGAACGCAGCCACTGGGGCCTTCGGTGGAGCTCCCTGTGGGGCCACGAAACGTGTGAGGGGTGCACCGAAGTTGGTGTGGGGGCGGCATGCGAACGCAGCCACTGGGGCCTTCGGTGGAGCTCCCTATGGTGCCACGAAACGTGTGAGGGGTGTGCCGAAATGGGTGTGGGGGCGCATGCGAACCCAGTCACTGGGGCCTTCAGTGGAAATCCCCATGGGGCCACGAAACGTGTGAGGGATGTGCCGAAATGGGTGGGGCCTTCGGTGGAGCTCCCTATGGGGCCACGAAACGTGTGAGGGGTGTGCCGAAATGGGTGGTGGGGAGGCATGCGAACCCTGCCACTGGGGCCTTCGGTGGAGCTCCCTATGGGGCCACGAAACGTGTGAGGGGTGTGCCGAAATGGGTGGTGGGGAGGCATGCGAACCCTGCCACTGGGGCCTTCGGTGGAGCTCCCTATGGGGCCACGAAACGTGTGAGGGGTGTGCCGAAATGGGTGGTGGGGAGGCATGCGAACCACTGCCGACTGGGGCCTTCGGTAGCTCCCTATGGGGCCACGAAACGTGTGAGGGGTGTGCCGAAATGGGTGGTGGGGAGGCATGCGAACCCTGCCACTGGGGCCTTCGGTGGAGCTCCCTATGGGGCCACGAAACGTGTGAGGGGTGAAATGCATGCGTGCCACTGGGGCCTTCGGTGGAGCTCCCTATGGGGCCACGAAACGTGTGAGAGGTGTGCCGAATGATGATGATGATGATGATGATGATGATGATGATGATGATGATGATGATGATGATGATGCTGATGCTGATGCTGATGCTGATGCTGATGCTGCTGATGCTGATGCTGATGCTGATGATGATGATGATGATGATGATGATGATGATGATGATGATGATGATGATGATGATGATGATGATGATGATGATGATGATGATGATGATGATGATGATGATGATGATGATGGGAGGAGGGAGGGGGGGGGGAGGAGGAGGAGGAGGTGAGGAACGCGGGGCGCCGTCTCTTCAAAACGAGGACCCAACACCACAGGATGGTTGGGAAAAAACTATATTCGAATACATTCGGTGTTTTACTTTTCCTGGCGGGATTCGCCCGCTTGGCGCTGTGACGAATAACGAATTCTTCTACGTCCTCCGGTGAGATTTGCCCACGCGGCCCCGCGACGATACACGAATTGCGCCAAATTTGTCAAGCCTTCCTGGCGGGATCCCCCGCAGTGCAAAATAACCATTTCAAGCTCATTTGGTCTCAAACATTCCCGGTCAGATTCGCCAGCAAGGCGAAACACTAACAAATAATGTATGGCATATCTGACTTGAAATGCTCGCGACAGGCTTTGCCGCAAAGCGCCACCAAAATTATTCACTGCGTGGAGCTCCCCATATGTGCATCTACTCGCATGGACCTGTCCGCCGTGAATGTCTAGGCGCAAGAGCTTTCGAATATTAACGGGCTTCAGTTGTGACGGTCTGGACATCAATCTAACTGCGAATGAATTGGAGTGTGAATGAGCCTCAGTAGTACGAGCGCGTCTCTGTGCATGAGCCTGGGGCCTCCTGGGGCCTCCTGAAACCTACTGGGGCTTCCTGGGGTCTCCAGGAGCCTCTTGGGACCTCCTGGGACCTCCTAGGAAGGTTTCGTGCCCCAGGAGAGGCGCAATCTATAGCAACAGACGTACATAAAACATTGCGGATTAGAGCCACAGGAGAAGGGCAATCTATAGGAACACGCGTAAAACACCAAGGACTCGTGCCCCAGGAGAGGCCCAATATATAGGAACATGAGTAAAACATTTAGGATTGTGTACACAGGAGAAGGACCATCTATAGAAACATACGTAGAACATCAAAGAATCGTGCTCCAGGTGAGGCCCAATCGATAGGAGCATACGTAAAACACATGGGATTGGAGCCACTCCTGTTGCCTTCTGAGGCCTCCTGCTCCTGGGGCCTCTCGGGGCCTCCTGTTGCCTTCCGAGGCCTCCTGGCGCTTCCTGTTGCCTCCTGGGGCCTCCTGTGGTTTCCTGAGGCCTTTTGGAGCTTCCTGGGGCCTCCTGGAGCCTCTTGGGACATCCTGTGGCCTCTTGAGTCTTTCTGTGGCCTCCTGATGCCTCCTGGGACCTCATGTGGTCTCCTGGGGCCTCCTGGAGCCTGTTGGAGCCTCCTGTGGCATCCTGAGAAGAATCTGCGCCCACGAGCCTGGCCACCAAAACAAGCAAACCGATCGAGACATCCTCAAAATCTGGCCCACCTGGGGGGTGAAAATGAGCGCCTCGCTCGAGACATCCTCCAAATCTGCTCCGAAAGCGAAGGATGTTGGGCCCAGAAACAAGCAAACCGCCTGAGACATCCCCACAACATGGCCGCGAACGAGCCCGTGCAACCACCCCTGGCGGCTCCCCTTAGGGGTGCTGAAACCAGCGCCCCGCCTGAGACATCCTCACAATCTGCTCTCCAAGCGAAGGATGTTGAGCCCAGAAACAAGCAAACCGCCTGAGACATCCCCACAAAATGGCCGCGAACGAGCCCGTGCAACCACCCCTGGCGGCTCCCCTTAGGGGTGCTGAAACCAGCGCCCCGCCTGAGACATCCTCACAATCTGCTCTCCAAGCGAAGGATGTTGAGCCCAGAAACAAGCAAACCGCCTGAGACATCCCCACAAAATGGCCGCGAACGAGCCCGTGCAACCACCCCTGGCGGCTCCCCTTAGGGGTGCTGAAACCAGCGCCCCGCCTGAGACATCCTCCAAATCTGCTCTCCAAGCGAAGGATGTTGAGCCCAGAAACAGGCAAACCGCCTGAGACATCCCCACAAAATGGCCGCGAACGAGCCCGTGCAACCACCCCTGGCGGCTCCCCTTAGGGGTGCTGAAACCAGCGCCCCGCTTGAGACATCCTCCAAATCTGATGTGTGTTGAGTAAGTCTGAGTATGAGTAGGTCTGAGTATGAGTATGCCTGAGTATGAGTAAGTCTGTGTATGAGTAAGTCTGTGTATGAGTAAGTCTGGGTATGAGTAGGTCTGTGTATGAGAAAGTCTGTGTATGTGTACGTATGGGTATGAGTAAGTCTGAGTATGAGTAATACTGTGTATGAGTAAGTCTGGTATGAGTAAGTCTGTGTATGAGTACGTCTCGGTGTGGGTAAGTCTGTGTATGAGTAAGTCTGTGTATGAGTATGTATGAGTGTGAGTAAGTCTGAGTATGAGTAGGTCTGAGTATGAGTAAGTCTGAGTATGAGTAAGTCTGAGTATGAGGAGGGGAGGAGGAAAGAGGAGGAGGGAGAGGCAGTAGGAGGCGTCCAAGTAATAACAATAACCCCATCTTAGGATATTGGGAACAAACCAATACGAACAGAATCTGATTTACGGAGGGAATTGCCAAGAACACATGTTTCAAACGCATCTGTTTTGAACACTCTCTGCAAGATTCGCCCGCAAGGCCCCGCGAGGAGAAACAAGTTCGAACACATGTTTTTAGAAACGCCCGACGGGATTCGCCCGCTAGACGCCGTGGGGGACAACGAGCTTCAGCGGATTCTGAGTACATACCAAGCAATCGGGACCGAACCCACCGCGTCAGGGCTGGCTGCATCATTTGTTACGGTGTTGTTGTCATGTAATGTTTTGGCTGGTCCACAATGTGAGACTGTCGTCGCACAGTGGTGCACAAAAATGTGTTGTTTTGCGCGTTTTGTAGACGTGTACCACTAGAACGGTCCTCACGCATACTTGTGCTGATGTAGGTCTTGCGGAATGTCTGCAGCCGCGCGTGGCTTGCCCAAAATCGGGGCTGACGGTGACGATACTTCTCATGCTAAGCTCAAGAGAGTGCGCGCTGCAAATTGGACATGAATTGCATTGCCGGCCGTCCAAACTCCAAACCCGTTTTGTTCACGGAAACATTCACGACGAGCCCCACACATATTCATTATACGCACTCTTGCGAAAAAGCCAACCGTTTTTCAGAACGCAATTCGCACGCGACACGCGCCAGCACATCGAGTGTGAATGCGGATTTTGCCACAAAAACCTTTGGTGCACCCCCCTGGAGGCCACGAACCGCGCGAAGACAGCGCTGACATGGTCCAAACGGCGGCGCGCGACCTGTGCTACGAGGGCCTTCGGTGGAGCTTCCCATGACTCCGCGAACCGTATGAAGAAACACTGCAATGGTTTGGGCGGCGGCAAGCGGCCTGTACTTCAAAAGCCCTGTGGTGACGTTCTCTGTGGGGCCTCGAACCGTGTCAGGGCGTGCTGACACAGCTCAAATAAAGAGAAAAACTGTCTGTGCCACAAAAGCCTTCGGCGGGGTGCCGTATGTGACCCCAAATTGCAAAACATATAAATTGAAATAGTCTGGCAAGCGGCATGCGGCCTGCACCGGGACACAGAACTTCGGCCGAGGTCCCTATGGGCAACAGCGTGAAGAGGGGTGCTGGGTGGATTGGGCGGCGGCAAGTAGCCAGTCGGACGGAAGCCTTCGGCGTAGCGTCTTGTGGAGCCACGAGCCGCGTGACAAAGTGCCGCAATGCTGTCGGTGGCGGCGCGCGGCGCACGCAACACAAGCTTTCGGTGTAAGCGCGCGCAAACATTGCGTTCAACGTATCTGCTCAAGTCCGCGGCTCAAGGGCCCCAGGGCTCCAGGGCTCCACTCTTCCTAACGTATTTCCTTTTCACCCACCATCCCATAGAACATACCTCCTACACCGCATCTCTCAATACTTCTCTTCTTGCCCTCATACGCGGACGCTTTTGTGCGAACGGTTGTGCTTGTGACGACTGGGCGGACCACTGGATGGAATGGTTACTCCAAAGGCTAGGCGAAGTCGATTGGCGCGCAGCGGGCTCTACGTTATGGGATTGGGGATTTTATACGGCACAGGGTGCGGGACAATGGGCGGCATTCGCGGCCCGAGGCAGCACTACGTATCATCTTTCGCAACTCCCACGACATTGTCGTTTGGCGGCGGTGCACGCTACGGAGGTCTGCAATGGGGAGCAGCCGGAGTATTTGTCCACGCCCAGCTTCGCGCCCATTTCCATATCATGGGGGTGGGTGGCTCTTATTGGGCCTACTTCTGGGCACCGTCTTGGCGGTCAACATCACGATCAACATGATGATGTGCGCCGGGTACTCTTTACAAGCCCCTCATCATCCCCCTGCGCAGCCCGTGCTACCGCCGCAGCCGCCAGCTCAGGCGGTAACACCAGAGGAGGCCGCCCGGCTAGAGGTCATCCGGGCCCTCGCCGTGGGAGGCCAAGAGACATTGCAAGCGAGAGCCCGCCGCGCGAACATGACGGAGACAGAATTCTGGCGCAGGCTGACGGGGCTCCTTGCGGCGGCCCCAGCGCATCCAGCGCATCAACCGCCGGGGCTCGGGCCAGCCCAGGCGCCCCAACCACTGGGAGCGGCAAGCGGGGGGGCAGGAGCAGCGATCCCCGGATACGCCCCTTGCTGAGTACCAGCGGCCGCCCCTCACTCAACCCATTCTTCCACCCCATTACCTGCCCGACCCAGCGGGCCCTGAAGGAAGGCACGTTGAGGGACCCGTGGAGCCCCTCCCCCCAGGAAGGGCCGACTATGACCCCCCCCCTCCGAACGTTCAAGGCCACGCAGGCCCCATTGCCGACCATGGCAGATTGGCATGCGACATTGGGGGCATGAGTGATTTGGACGACGATGATGATGATGATGATGATGATGATGACGCTCAGGGAACTGACGATCGGAGCGAATACGCTACTCCGCCTCCTACCCCTGGACTTCCGCCAAACCCCCGCCCGCCCTCCCTATGCCCTTCCCCGCGGCTGGCTGACGACTTCGACAACGACGATCGACGCAACGAGCTTCCGACTAATCCCGAGGTTTGAGCAGGATCCCCTCCAATCAACCGAGCCCTCTGCGTTTGAGGACTTGGCCCAAGAACCTTGACACCTATGCAACCGGCGCCCGCGCACGCCCCAGCCAACCTCGGACCATAAACCCATCCCGAAACGAATGCGCCACCCCACCTTGCTGAGCGTCGCGACCCGCCTGGTGGCGCCCAAGCGTCTCCCCGACCTCCCCGCGAGCCCAACGACGCAACCACTGCCCCAACTTCCGCCCCTACCCCACCACTCGGACTGGACTACCGACCAAGGCAACATGGAACCAAGTCTCCGCAACCACGCCCACCTCAAATGCCATAAGACTATCCTGATATGATGCCTACTGGGGACCCCCGCCAATTGGCATCGGAAATTGTGTAATTGTTGGACGGACTGCCCAACAGATGCGATGAAAATGCGGTGTTATCTCAACGTCGACGACACCAGTGGTCTACAGCTATGGCGCGTATCATTTGGTCAGCCGTCGCAGAGGACATGCAATATTGCATTGGATTGAGCATTTAGTGTTGTTTTTTGGAGGTGCGTTCAGGGATCTGACATGCGCGGAAGATTTCAACGCGACCCGCCCCCTGGAAATTTGTGACGCTTTGTATGAAGCATTCCAAGGTTTGGGGGCACAGGTTCCAGAACATCTTCTTGGTTGGTTACAAACAGAAGGATTCGATGTGACGGGGGTAAGAATTGGAGGGGGCGTTCCTAGGAATATGAAAAACGCATGGGACGAATGCATTCACTTGCGACCACCGCGTTTCTAGCTGCAGTGGCGATGCTGTTCCGTAATCCGAAGGTACGGCTTTACATCTCCAATTCGTTTCGACCTCCACGATTGCCCCGCACGTCGCTCGCGGCTACTTGACAGGGTTGTGCCAGGGCCCACTTATGAAGATGCGGTCGTGGACCTATGTACATCGTCAACATTAACGATATGTTTGCGCTATTACCGATTATCTGGGCAGCTGCGGGAGACGACGAAACCCACCCTATATTAGACTGGTTTAGGCGGATCATCACTCGAGATGGCCCTAAGTTTATTACGCTAAATGGATGCCCACTCCAACGGCAATCCATAATATATGCATAGTGCACTCCGTGAACGCGAAGGCTTAGTGCAGGCATTAACGACTACAACGGTATTCACGAATGGTTCCGAAATGAAAAATTCGATATGACGGGGAGGGATGCGGGGGGATACATGACAAGAGAGATGCAAAAACACATAATGGATCGGGCCACAGCGCACAAGCCTACGGCGGGTGGATTCGGATCGGCGCTTATATGCGGGAGTATCGCTCTATTCAGACTCCCGGAGATCAGATTCTACGGGCTTCGGAACCAATTGGCGAACACCCATGCCAAATTCATCTCTCAACGCCTCCCTCTTACGCTAAATGGATGCCCACTCCAACGGCAATCCATAATATATGCATAGTGCACTCCGTGAACGCGAAGGCTTAGTACAGGCATTAACGACTACAACGGTATGCACGAATGGTTCCGAAATGAAACATTCGATATGACGGGGAGGGATGCGGGGGGGCACATGACAAGAGAGATGCAAAAACACATAATGGGTCGGGCTACAGCGCACAAGCCTACGGCGGGTGGATTCGGATCGGCGCTTATATGCGGGAGTACCGCTCTATTCAGACTCCCGGAGATCAGATTCTACAGGTTTCGGAACAAATTGGCGAACACCCATGCCAAATTCATCTCTCAACGCCTCCCTCTTACGCTAAATGGATGCCCACTCCAACGGCAATCCATAATATATGCATAGTGCACTCCGTGAACGCGAAGGCTTAGTACAGGCATCAACGACTACAACGGCATGCACGAATGGTCCCGAAATGAAAAATTCGATGCGACGGGGAGGGATGCGGGGGGATACATGACAAGAGAGATGCAAAAACACATAATGGATCGGGCTACAGCGCACAAGCCTACGGCGGGTGGATTCGGATCGGCGCTTACATGCGGGAGCATCGCTCGATTCAGACCCCCGGAGATCAGATTCCACAGGCTTTGGAACAAATTGGCGAACACCCATGCCAAATTCATTTCTCAACGCCTTCCCCCCCCCCCCCCCCCTCCCCCCTCAATGTTCATTGGCGGTGGGTCTGATGAAATGCACTTCGACCGCAGCGTTTTCCGCGCGCGCCAACATTGAGTTTTTTTTTTGGGGGGGGGGATGTTCAGCAATTGCGTCCCTCTACCGTCACGCGTTTTAGTTTGCCCCGTCAACTGCGAGTCGGCCGAGCGTTTCAGCGGGCAAGGATTTCTGCGAGACCATTACGATATATATATACATATACGACCACTTCGGGTGATAACGAGGTTCGGGGGGGGGGGGGGGGGGGGGGGGGGGGGTGCAACCAACGTCTCACTCGATCGGTCTCGTTATCGATCTCACTATCGGTCTCGCTCGATCGATCTCACTCGATCGATCTCACAATCGATCCTTTTCGATATATCTCATCCGATCGATCTCACAATTGTTCTCACAATCGATCTCACAATCGATCGATCTCACAATCGATCTCACACTCGGCCTCAAGATCGATTTCACTATCGATACCACAGTCGCTCTCACAATCAACGCCATCATCATCATCATCAACAACATCACCAACATCAACACCATCACCAACATCGTCATCATCATGATGGCACCGTCATCATCATCATAAACATCATCAACGTCAGCATCATCATCGGGACAACATCACCATCATCACCATCATCATCTCGTCATCAACATCATCATCATCGGGACACAGTCATCGTCATCATCATCAGCAACATCATCAAAATCATCACCATAGTCGGGGCACTATCATGATCACCATCGTTCTCATCATCAACAGTATCATCAACATCGTCATCATCCGCGGGACACCATCATCATCATGATCATCCCATCATCATCATCTACATCATCATCATCAACAACATCATCATCATCATTGCGGCACCATCATCATCATCATCATCAGCATGATCAACCTCATCATCAGCATCGTCATTCTCATTAATATCATCATCGGGGCACCGTCCGCATCAGCATCATCAGCATCACCATCATCATCATCAGCATCATCATCGGAACACTATAATCACCATCAACATCATCATCAACATCACTATCGCCGGGACACTATTTCCATCAACATCATCATCATCACCAACATTGGAATCATCATCATCATCAGCATCATCATCATCAGCATCGGGACACCATCATCGTCATCATCATCAACATAATCACCATGAACATCATCATCCTCATCATCGGGACACGATCATCATCATCGACACCATCATCAACATCATCATCTTCATCGGTCCACCCGGAAGGGAGTCATTTGGTCCGGCCGCGCCTCAGCCACACGGGACACCAGCGGGACACGGGCGGGATACCGCGGGCCACCGGCCGCCCGGAAAGGACTCATTTGGTCCGGCCGCGCCTCAGCCACAGGAGACTTTCTCTCGCCCGCCCACACAGCTTCGCCTCGCACGCACGGCACGCACGAATACGAAACCGAAACCGATTTCCCGGTGGGGGGGCTTTCCGTTCCACTTCGATCTCACCCTCACCTCCGATATGTTTATGTGTATCTATGTGTACATATGTATGTATATATCCCTCTTTTTAGTGTTTTGGCGCCCGGGTCGTCCCGCGCCTCATTCGTCACGTATTATTCGTATCACTCATGCCATCACTCTTTATTTATCACATATTATTTGTATCACTCGTAGAAAGGAAAACAAATTATTGGATGTTTCTTTTTCTTGCGATTGATACAAGTAATATGTAAAACATAAGGAGTGTTGGGACGAGTGATACGAGTAATACGTAAAAATAGGGTGGGATGCGCGAAGCGTTTCTGGGGGGGGCCCGGGCCGCTGGGTAGGGGCAAGACATGATAATAAGCAGCCGTTTGGGCCGATTCTTGCTTGTTGCCCAAACGTCGTCGTTGTCAATCGGCCGCCGCCGCGGTTCGTTCTAAAAATCGAACAGCAAATTGTCAAGTTCGACTTGCTCCTGTAAGTCCACGGTGGACGGTGTGAGTTTCGCAGTGATTAAAACGACTTCTCCCCAATCTACCCCTTCAGACATTTTCCCGTGTACCGCTCCCTGTTGTTTTGCGCCCAATCAGTTCGAGCGTAGCCAGGTGTCAGGCAATATACCCAGAGGTTTCGGAACAAATTGGCGAACATTCATGCCAAATTCATTTATGAAAGTAACTGTGAGCCTGATAAGATGCACTTCGATCGCAGTGTTTTCCGCGCGTACCATCATTGTGTTGGGGTGAGAAGGGGTGTTCCAGAATTGTTTACCGTATCTTTCATCGCGCGCCGTCGCGCCGCGTTCTACCATTTTGACCTGTTGGTAACTTACTTACCAACACGTGCGTCCTATTTTGACGTTCCCCGTGGAAGACGGCATCGTTCCGCAAGAATTACATCGTTGGTAGTGGGATAGACATACATATCGATCATTGACTTCGCAGTTGAGATACGTACACCAATACGGATCATGTAAGAAAATCCGTGGTGTATATATACGGGCAAGCATGGATACAGACGTTATTGATATGTGCCGGAGTCGTTCCGACGGGCACAATGAACTCAATACCGGGTTTGCCAGGTTTTGGACTTATCGAATTGATATCGGGGTGGCTAGTTCTCGGGATGTTGACGGAAGGGTTCATTACGAAGTTGGCGAAGGGATACCATGTGACAGTACCATGCGACAGTCCGGCACCGTAGTACCATTCGTAAGGCATGCTGAATAATGCGTATTTCCATGGCATCAGTCAGCGAGCGGCACGAGCAAAAACAATGGTTCGACATGGATAACGGCAGGATTAAAAAACGATGGTACTACAACGACGGTAGTCATCGAAGTAATATGGATAGCAGCATCGCCGAGTATTTACCAATGCCATATTCTTCGAGTCCGGCTCCCGATCGTGCCATTCCGACTCCGGCTCCCTCCACCGTGCTCCCCGACAACATTTACCTGACGTAGTGTATCGTAATGTTCTAATATTGGTCTTCTTGCGCCGAGTATCCGGGATATTTCAATCGATGGACACGCCCGATCTCCGATCTCGACCTCTTACCTCGGCACTACTGCCGCATCCCCGCTCCGACTCCGGTTTGCGTATTTCCGATTCCGGCTCTGATTCCGGCTCCGACTCCATGCCCCGACCGCATCTCGTATGAACATTCGTTTGGGGCCGTAGGCGCAATCGCACTGATAGCAAGGACGCCATCGACTCCAGCATCGTTCAGCTCACCAAATCTCGCGCCGGCCAACTTGCCGACTCCAGCATCGACCCGGCCATCGATTCTCGTGATGACTCCAAATCCGGCTCAGAAATCAAATCCGGTTCCGGCGTCTCCCAAGCCGGTTACCAACTGAGGTCTGTGTTTTTTTTCCGACGACAACAGTGACCAAGGAAGATGAGGAGGTTGACGACGACAAACACGAACAGAATGGTATTCAATATTTCATTGCCACTTTGCAGGATCGGGCATCCAGGGTTCTCCAGGGCAACCCGTATCGATTTCCGACTCCGGCTCCCAAGGGCTCCCATGGCATATCCACCTGCAGATCCGAAGAGGGCCCGACTGCAGCGTCGACTTTGTCCACCAGCAGGTCCGAAGGAAACATTAGCTCGGCAATATGACCATAATCTACAAAATGATGGCTGGCCGCGTAATTTGGAGCTCTGCAGTGCAAGCGGAAGTGGCCCAGCCATCCATTATCAACGTTACATGTCGGAACCTTACCCGCACAAGGTTATCATGAGCATCGTCAATCTTGGAACATGTGAGCATGAGCATGGAGTCCGGATGTTTGAGCAGTTCATGCGGAACCCAACGTTACATGGACTCTTATTTTTTTTTTCGACAATGGTACGGCATGGCTGGACAACTAGGAAGGTGCACATACGATCTTGCAGGGGGGCAAAGGGGAACAGGGAAACGCATTCATGCCACCACTCTTCTGATTGGCACTGCGCGTTGCTTATGTCGGACTCGTGATAACTTTCGGCCGGGAGCAGGGATCATCGCGTACTTGGACGACATTTACATTATGTGCGACCCCAACCAGAAATTATGCCTGCGTCGGTATCGCTTTTCGTTTGTCCAACCACACGGGGGTAACCATTGCAAACGATTTGATATAATGTGTTGTGCGACGACCGGTTGGCGTGGCGTGCACGTTCGATGGACCCGGTCTGTATAGGCATGCACACTTGGGTAGCAGACAATAGATTGCATTCGCGAAACAAATAGATGCTGGCGACATGGCGCCAAATCTTCCAAAAAGCCGGTGGAAATGTTCCGGATAGGAACATCGAACGCCTACTCGTACGCACTAACACCCCGGTGCCGCCAGAAGACCTCCGATGATTTTGGATTTTGCGGTTCCAGGTATATTTGCGCACAGAGGTCTTCCATTGTTTTGCGATGTCACTATTGTGTCGTATTTCACGGAATGGGCAACCAAGAGGTGGGACTAGCAATCGTGGGGGTACGTTTTTGGAGTAAGTTGAACAGAAAAATCATGGGTACTACCATGAAGTATGGGAAAGCGGATGGAGATCTCTGCTCTGCTCGAGGTCACAGGTCTTCGGCGGATGGGGAGGCCAGAATATGCAGATTGTCTCAAAACTGGCGCGCGAACGCTCCCAAGGTTTACATGGTAGG
>CAUYUJ010001239.1:87500-103524 GCA_963575745.1 Prorocentrum cordatum
TTTTCATCCCACTCGCCTTCCCCCTTTCGCACATTCTTCTCGCTCCGTAGCTGGGGCCCTGAGTTCAACATCTTACTCTCCCCTCCCCGTGCCCACCTCATCCTCGCCCTCCTCATCCACCTCCGCGCCCCCCTCCTCCCCCCTCCCCCCCTCCTCCTCCTCATTTTCCTGTGCGCGCCCTCGCTGCCCCGCTGGCGTTTCCACCTCCAGTGTCGATTTGTATCGGCCCATGCACGTTCGGGGCAGCGGGAACTCGGAGACAACCCACGTCGGCCCACTACCGCCCCTCTCGTTGTCCCCGTCGCCCCTCAGAGGCCACGGACGAGACTAGCAGTTCCGAGCTCGTGCGCGCGGGCAAGTGGATACTGGGCTTCGACCCTGGAATGCAGGCACTGCTTTAACATCGCGAGTAGAGGAGCGGAGAGATGGGGGTCGGGTCGGAGGAGGGGAGCGAGGACGAAGCGAGATGATGGGAATGAGCGGGCAGGAGGGACTGGAAGGGGAAAGGTGAGCGGCGAGGGGGGGTGGGCGGAGGGCGCCAGGACAAGGGCAGGACGGGGAGACAGCGAGGAAGGGGGTTCAGGGAAGGAGGGGGAGCTGGTCAAACAAAACTGGCCATCAGTCTGCTTTCCGGATACCGATCCAGAACCAGAAGAAGCCGCCCGAATTCGCAGTGGCCAAGCCCAGCGACACGTCCGAGATGCTGGTGGCCACATGGGCCGATGATTTCTCGTGGGAGGTCGCCTTCGGGTCTAAACAAGCTCGATTCCGCCCTGGCCAGTCCCTTGCCGCGCCTAGCCATTGCAGCGACGATGGTCCCGAGAACACACAGAAATGCCAATGTAAAAGAGCCGACGAAAGCGAAGATGTGGAAGTTAGCACGGAGGGAGATAAGGATGAGGAGGAGGGGGGGGAAGGGGGAGGGGGAGAAGGAGGAGGAGGAGGAGGAGGGGGGCGCATATTGAGGAGACAGATGGGAGTGCATGGGAACATGGAGCAGCAGCGAAACCAACAGGTCCCTGGCACCAAGAGCACCGATGCCGATCAGCAGGCGAACAAGAAGGCCGACAACTCGATCTGGAGAGGAGAGCGGGATGGCAAGGTCGTGCGGCTCGCATGGTCACCCGCTCTGGCACGAAAGAGCTCATGCAAGCAACTCACGGTGGTCAGCTCTGTCAGCTCACGGTCAGAGTTTTCGGCGCGGCCACGGAGCAGGAAGCGGTGCAGTTTTTTCACTAGCCTGGTCAAAAAGTACGCGAAGGGTGAGCTCACACAACCAGAGATGGAAGCAGCGAAAGCAAAGTGGATCAGAAAGCATGAGAAGACAGATGGGCCGAACATCAAAGAGAGGCCAGCGGCTGCTGCTCCGAAGGCTCCACAGAAGATGCGCAGGGGTAAGCTTGCCAAGGCAGATGCAGCAAAGGAAGACGCAGAGGAGCCAGAGGAGTCAGTGGAGCCAGAGGAGGAGAAGCAAGAGGAAGAAGCCTGCGAGGATGAGCAGTCAGAGCTGGAGGAGGGTGAGGGCACCGACGAAGAGTGCTGAGACTGATGAGGATGAGGAAGCGCCCGTGAAGGGCAGGAGGCCAGCGGCGGCGAAGGCGGCGCCACCTGCGAGGAAGCCCGCAGCAGGGAACCTGGAAGCAGCAGCACCGAGTCCGATGGCAGCAGCACAGAGCCCGACGGCAGCAGCAACGCGCCGAACGACACAACCACCGCCGCCGAGTTCGCAGCCAGTGCCGACTCGAGCACGGAAGTTCATGGTGCCCAAGATCGTGCCCAGACCCAAGCCGCCGCCGCAGCCCGTGCAGCCTGAGGTGAGCCCCGAAGCAAGTGGGGGCCCAGCCGCAGCCCCAGCGATGAGGGATATCCCCATCGACCCGTGGGATAGTATGTTTAGGCGAGTGTTTGCGTCCCGCGGGCGGCAGATTGTAAGGCGAGCAGCGACTAGACTAGAGCGGGGGTTCAGGTTTGCAGCACTAGCCTCTTTCTAGCAAGAAGGCAGTAACGGGTGAATGTTTCCAGGGAGAGCTCGCATGTAGACATAATGATACAATCAGCCATCGCCCGCGGGCGCAATCCTGACAGGACCTGTTGCGGGAGATAACAGGCGAGACAAACACCGCCACCACCACCGCCCCCCCCCCCCCCCATCGCCTGATTGGGTAGGGCGTCGAGGAACCGCTCTCGGCGTCGCGTCGACGCAGCTTCAGCCGTGCCCGAATTCGGGTGTGCCAGGGATCGTCGCGAAAGTCTTGAATCTGGGGCCCGAAAAACCCGCATCGGCTGCGCCTTGCGAGATTAGCCATGCGCGATTGCGAAGAGGGGTGGGATAAGGAGGGCGAGAAAACGCACGCCGAGGAGGAGGAGGAGGAGGAGGAGGAGGAGGAGGAGGAGGAAGAGGGCGAGGAGGAGGAGCATGAAAGAAACTAAGCAACGGGGCAATCTTACAATACTGGGATTCTTGGTCTCGCGGGCTGAGGGGCGGAGAGGCTGCCAGCATTGCGCGTCAGCTATTATTGGAGACGTGCGGCCCAGGGCCCGAACACCGCGCACCTGTTGCTAGCATTCAGGCTCAGGGCGCCCAGGGCCCCCAGGGCCCCGAGGGCATTCTGGGCATCCAGAGGGGCCTCTCCCATGAGTGATGCCAGAGCAGCCGCGTGGCGCACCGGCGACCAGACCCTTCGCGAGAGCGCTGCCGCGCTGCGCGAGAGCCCCGACACCGTTCCCGCCAGCACGAACCAGCTACAGCAAGTTGCAGCGCTTCGAGCCCAAAAGTATCGGAGGGCCCAGCTTCGGGCCCAGGAGCAGGAGTCTAGGGTCGAAGCTTACTCGCCCAAGTCCCGAAATAAGTTTCGACGTCCTTAGGTTTCTTCGATCCGACACCCCACGCAGGAGAGTCAGCGCGCGCCCCCTGCGCCGGGCTCGACCGACCAGTCTGCGACGGCGACCCCGATCCACCAGAGGCCCCGCGCCGAGGAGGCAGATGAGGAGAAAGAGGTGGATGCCACGGTGCGGCACGACCCCGATGAGAAGGACGAGGAGAAAAAGGGCACTGACGGATGGGCATCACTTGATGAGTCAAAGCCGAGAGAGGATGGCATAATCGTCGATTGCCCAGCGGATTCAGCCGGCAGCCCCGAGATGAAGCAGGCCCTGAAGGAGTCCCAGGTTGAGAATGAGAAGCGGGAGCGCGTGTTGAAGCAGGAGGAGGATGACCTCAAGAAAGCGCTGGAGATGTCGGCGGAGACCGCGAAGCGGGACGGCACCGACGCGCGGAGGGGGTCGCCCGACCCCGATGCGAGGGCCTCCACCTGGAAGCTTGGAGATGATGAGAGGCGGGGCGGGGCGTGACTTAGCGGCGACAGCCCCCCCATTCTCGCCAATCGCTCGCTTCTGTCTTCCAATCTCGTCTTGATCCCTTAAAAATCGACCTGCATACTGTCGTTCTCGTCACTCCTCGCCCTTCGCGTTTCCCTCGTACCTCTGCACTAACTCCTCCTGGTGTTTAGCTTTCCGATGCCCCTCGGAAACGCATTTCCCCCCAGCTCCTCGCCCTCCTCCTCGCCCTCCTCTTCCTCCTCCTCCTCCTCCTCCTTCTCCTCTTCCTCCTCCTCCTCTTACTCCTCTTCCTCCCCCTCCCCCTCCTCCTCCTCCTCCTCCTCCTCCTCCTCCTCCCTCCGGCGCCTTGCGTCCGAGATAGACGGGCCCTGGACGTCGGGGAACGCTTCGCAATTAGGCCCCCCCCCCCCCACACACCACCACCACCGCCACCACCACCGCCACCACCACCACCACCACCACCACCACCACCACCACCAACACCACCACCACCACCACCACCACACCGCCACGCCCAAGGGACGAGAAGGCGCTCTCCACGCAGGCGCTGAACAGCAAGCGCAGAGGGGCTCGGCGTTCGAGATCGCCAACGCCCCCAGCAGCGCAGCCGACCCCGCAGCCCCGAGACGGCCTCGACAAGGAAGATGAGGGGAGGAAACAAACGAACGACTCCACAAACCAGGGTGGAGACGTCGTTGCGATGTCATCGACGCGTCATCGCGATGACCCATCGGTGACATCGCGATGACGTCTATATTCGGATCGCCCGCTGTTTCGAACAAAAGCAACAGCCGTTTAAATTTGCTTGATGGTTGGGTTCTGGCGAAGCCCTGGACAGATATGCAACGGCAAACGAGGCCGCCCCACGGGGCAGGAAACTCAGAGTTCACGCCAGAAGCATGGGAAAGAGGAACAGGAGGAGGAGGAGGAGGAAAGAGGAACAGGAAGAGGACTTAGCGGGATCAGCAGAGGACGGCACGATCACGCCAGAGAAGATCATCGCTGCGTGTGAGAAGGCGCACGCGACCATTAAGGTCAAGATCGAGGACACGGTCTTAAACGTTGTCCTTGCTCTCACTTAATGTGTCATTCCTTCTCTAGTGCTGCCCCGACGTCGTTGCTGTCCCTGCGTCGTGCTGTCGTCGCTCGGATGTTCTCCCTCTTCCTCCGCTGTTGCAGCCTTCCTCCCCTTGTCCTCTTCCTGCCCTTGCCTTGTCCGTCTTCTTTCTCGCCCTTCTCCTTCCACTTCGTCTTGCCAGCTGCTTTGTCGTCGCCCTCATCTTTTTCCCAAGTATCATGTGGTGCTGGGTCCTCGATTTGAAGAGACAGCGCCCCGAGGCTCACCTCACCTCGCCTCCCTTCCCCCCCTCCTCCCATTCCTGCCTCTGCTCGCAGCATGTTCACCATTTTGGCGCACCCATCACGAGGATCGTGGCCCCATAGGGAACTCCGCCGAAGGCTTCAGCGGCAGGGTTTGCACGCGCTCCCCCCCCGCCCCTCCCCCTCTATTTCGGCGCGCCCCTCGTGGCGGTCGCTCCCCCCCCCCTCTTCCCCCACACCCACCCGCCCACCCGCCCACCCCCCCATCCCGTAGGGGGCCGCGCCGAAAGCCCCAGCGGCAGGGCTTGCACGCGCCCCCCACCTGGGTGGCTCTTATTGGGCCTACTTCTGGGCACCGTCTTGGCGGTCAACATCACGATCAACATTATGATGTGCGCCGGGTACTCACTACAAGCCCCTCATTATCCCCCTGCGCAGCCCGTGCTACCGCCACAGCCGCCAGCTCAGGCGGTAACACCAGAGGAGGCCGCCCGGCTAGAGGTCATCCGGGCCCTCGCCGTGGGAGGCCAAGAGACACTGCAAGCGAGAGCCCGCCGCGCGAACATGACGGAGACAGAATTCTGGCGCAGGCTGACGGGGCTCCTTGCGGCGGCCCCAGCGCATCCAGCGCATCAACCGCCGGGGCTAGGGCCGGCCCAGGCGCCCCAACCACTGGGAGCGGCAAGCGGGGGGGCAGGAGCAGCGATCCCCGGATACGCCCCTTGCTGAGTACCAGCGGCCGCCCCTCACTCAACCCATTCTTCCACCCCATTACCTGCCCGACCCAGCGGGCCCTGAAGGAAGGCACGTTGAGGGACCCGTGGAGCCCCTCCCCCCAGGAAGGGCCGACTATGAACCCCCCCTCTCCGAACGTTCAAGGCCACGCAGGCCCCATTGCAGACCATGGCAGATCGGCATGCGACATTGGGGGCATGAATGCTTTGGACGACGATGATGATGATGATGATGATGATGATGATGATGATGATGATGATGATGATGATGATGATGATGATGATGATGATGATGATGATGATGATGATGATGATGATGATGATGATGCTCAGGGAACTGACGATCGGAGCGAATACGCCACTCCGCCTCCTACCCCTGGGCTTCCGCCAAACCCCCGCCCGCCCTCCCTATGCCCTTCCCCGCGGCTGGCTGACGACCTCGACAACGACGATCGACGCAACGAGCTTCCGACTAATCCCGAGGTTTGAGCAGGATCCCCTCCAATCAATCGAGCCCTCTGCGTTTTAGGACTTGGCCCAAGAACCTTGACACCTATGCAACCGGCGCCCGCGCACGCCCCAGCCAACCTCGGACCATAACCCCATCCCGAAACGAATGCGCCACCCCACCTTGCTGAGCGTCGCGACCCGCCTGGTGGCGCCCAAACGTCTCCCCGACCTCCCCGCGAGCCCAACGACGCAACCACTGCCCCTTTTTCCATCCCTACCCCACCACTTGGACTGGACTACCGACCAAGGCAACATGGAACCACGTCTCCGCAACCGCGCCCATCTCAAATGCCATAAGACTATCCTGATCTGATGCCTACTGGGGACCCCCGCCAATTGACATCGGAAATTGTGTAATTGTTGGACGGACTGCCCAACAGATGCGATGAAAATGCGGTTTTATCTCAACGTCGACGACACCAGTGGTCTACAGCTATGGTGCGCATCATTTGGCCAGCCGTCGCAGAGGACATGCAATATTGCATTGGATTGAGCATTTAGTGTTGATTTTTGGAGGTGCGTTCAGGGATCTGACATGTGCGGAAGATTTCAATGCGGCCCGCCCCCTGGAAATTTGTGACGCTTTGTATGAAGCATTCCAAGGTTTGGGGGCACAGGTTCCGGAACATCTTTTTGGTTGGTTACAAACAGAAAGATTCGATGTGACGGGGGTAAGAATTGGAAGGAGCGTTCCTGGGAATATGAAAAACGCATGGGACGAATGCATTCACTTGCGACCACCGCGTTTCTAGCTGCAGTGGCGATGTTGTTCCGGAATCCGAAGGTACGGCTTTGCATCTCCAATTCGTTTCGACCTCCACGATTGCCCCGCACGTCGCTTGCGGCTACTTGACAGGGTTGTGCCAGGGCCCACTTATGAAGATGCGGTCGTGGACCTATGTACATCGTCAACATTAACGATCTTTTTGCGCTATTACCGATTATCTGGACAGCTGCGGGAGACGACGAAACCCACCCTATATGAGACTGGTTTAGGCGGACTATCACTCGAGATGACCCTAAATTTATTACGCTAAATGGATGCCCACTCCAACGGCAATCCATAACGTATGCATAGTGCACTCCGTGAGCGCGAAGGCTTAGTGCAGGCATTAACGACTACAACGGTATGCACAAATGGTTCCGAAATAAAAATTCGATATGACGGGGAGGGATGCGGGGGGATACATGACAAGAGAGATGCAAAAACACATAATGGATCGGGCTACAGCGCACAAGCCTACGGCGGGTGGATTCGGATCGGCGCTTATATGCGGGAGTATCGCTCTATTCAGACTCCTGGAGATCAGATTCTATAGGCTTCGGAACAAATTGGCGAACACCCATGCCAAATTCATCTCTCAATGCCTCCCTCTTACGCTAAATGGGTGCCCACTCCAACGGCAATCCATAATATATGCATAGTGCTCTCCGTGAACGCGAAGGCTTAGTGCAGGCATTAACGACTACAACGGTATGCACGAATGGGTCCGAAATGAAAAATTCGATATGACGGGGAGGGATGCGGGGGGATACATGACAAGAGAGATGCAAAAACACATAATGGATCGGGCTACAGCGCACAAGCCTACGGCGGGTGGATTCGGATCGGCGCTTATATGCGGGAGTATCGCTCTATTCAGACTCCTGGAGATCAGATTCTATAGGCTTCGGAACAAATTGGCGAACACCCATGCCAAATTCATCTCCCAACGCCTCCCCCCCCCCCTCAATGTTCATTGGCGGTGGGTCTGATGAAATGCACTTCGACCGCAGCGTTTTCCGCGCGCGCCAACATTGAGTTGGGGGGGGGAGGATGTTCAGCAATTGCTTCCCTCTACCGTCACATGTTTTAGTTTATCCCGTCAACTGCGAGTCGGCCGAGCGTTTCAGCGGGCAAGGATTTCTGCGAGACCATTATGATATATACATCACCCTTCGGGTGATAACGAGGTTCGGGGGGGGAACCAACGTCTCACTCGATCGGTCTCACTATCGATCTCACTATCGGTCTCGCTCGATCGATCTCACTCGATCGATCTCACAATCGATCTTTTTCGATATATCTCATTCGATCGATCTCACAATTGATCTCACAATCGATCTCACAATCGATCGATCTCACAATCGATCTCACACTCGGCCTCAAGATCGATTTCACTATCGATACCACAATCGCTCTCACAATCAACGCCATCATCATCATCATCATCATCATCATCATCATCATCAACAACATCACCAACATCAACACCATCACCAACATCGTCATCATCATGATGGCACCGTCATCATCATCATAAACATCATCATCAACGTCAGCATCATCATCGGGACAACATCATCATCATCACCATCATCATCTCGTCATCAACATCATCATCATCTTCGGGACACAGTCAGCGTCATCATCATCAGCAACATCATCAAAATCATCACCATAATTGGGACACTATCATGATCACCATCGTTCTCATCATTAACATTATCATCAACATCGCCATCATCCTCGGGACACCATCATCATCATGATCATCCCATCATCATCTACATAATCATCATCATCATCAACAACATCATCATCATTGCGGCACCATCATCATCATCATCAGCATGAGCAACCTCATCATCAGCATCGTCATTCTCATTAATATCATCATCGGGACACCATCAGCATCAGCATCATCATCATCACCATCATCATCATCAACATCATCATCGGAACACCATAATCATCATCAACATCATCATCAACATCACTATCGCCGGGACACCATTTCCATCAACATCATCGGATACATCATCATCATCATCATCATCATCATCATCATCATCATCATCATCGGGACACCATCATCGTCATCATCATCAACATAATCACCATGAGCATCATCATCCTCATCATCGGGACACGATCATCATCATCGACACCATCATCAACATCATCATCTTCATCGGGACACCATCATCATCATTATCATGTCATATCATCATCTTCATCATCTCATCATCATCATCATCCTCGTGGGACACCCGCGGGACACCGGCGCGGGCCACTGGCTACCCGGAAGGGAGTCATTTGGTCCGGCCGCGCCTCAGCCACACGGGACACCAGCGGGACACCGGCGGGATACCGCGGGCCACCGGCCGCCCGGAAAGGACTCATTTGGTCCGGCCGCGCCTCAGCCACAAGAGACTTTCTCTCGCCCGCCCACACAACTTCGCCTCGCACGCACGGCACGCACGAATACGAAACCGAAACCCATTTCCTGGTGGGGGGGCTCTCCGTTCCACTTCGATCTCACGCTCACCTCCGATATATCACTCATGCCATCATTCTTTATTTATCACATATTATTTGTATCACATATTATTTGTATCACTCGTAGAAAGGAAAACAAATTCTTGGATTTTTTTCTTGCGATTGATGCAAGTAATATGTAAAACATAAGGAGTGTTGGGACGAATGATACGAGTAATACGTAAAAATATGGTGGGATGCGCGAAGCGTTTCTGGGGGGCCCCCGGGCCGCTGGGTAGGGGCAAGACATGATAATAAGCAGCCGTTTGGGCAGATTCTTGTTTGTTGCCCAAACGTCGTCGTTGTCAATCGGCCGCCGCCGTGGTTCGTTCTAAAAATCGAACAGCAAATTGTCAACTTCGATTTGCTCTTGTAAGTCCACGGTGGACGGTGTGAGTTTCGCACTGATTAAAACTACTTCTCCCCAATCTACCCCTTCGGACATTTTCCCGTCTACCGCTCCCTGTTTTTTTGCGCCCAATCAGTTCGAGCGTAGCCAGTTGTCAGGCAATATACCCAGAGGTTTCGGAACAAATTGGCGAACATTCATGCCAAATTCATTTATGACAAAAAACGGTGAGCCTAATAAGATGTACTTCGATCGCAGTGTTTTCCGCGCGTACCATCATTGTGTTGGAGTGAGAAGGGGTGTTCCAGAATTGTTTACCGTATCTTTCATCGCGCGCCGTCGCGCCGCGTTCTACCACTTTGACCCGTTGGTAACTTACCAACACGTGCGTCCTATTTTGACGTTCCCCGTGGAAGACGGCATCGTTCCGCAAGAATTGCATCGTTGGTAGTGGGATAGACATACATATCGATCATCGACCTCGCAGTTGAGATACGTACACAAATACGAATCATGTAAGAAAATCCGTGGTGTATATATACGGGCAAGCATGGATACAGACGTTATTGATATGTGCCGGAGTCGTTCCGACGGGCACAATGAACTCAATA
The DNA here is from genome assembly GCA_963575745.1 of Prorocentrum cordatum. Taxonomy (NCBI): domain Eukaryota; class Dinophyceae; order Prorocentrales; family Prorocentraceae; genus Prorocentrum; species Prorocentrum cordatum. The sequence continues at coordinate 97,665 of CAUYUJ010001239.1, forward strand.
CCGGGTTTGCCAGGGGACGTGCCAAGGGGACGCGCTACGGGACGTCCTCAAAATTCCTGCGCGCGGGACGTGGCACGCGCGAGACATCCCCGGAATTCCTGCGAGCGGGACGTGAAAACAAACATTTCGCATGAGACATCCTCTGAATTCTGGCCCCCCACGAGGCCCGCGCTCGAGACATCCCCCAAGTTTGCAAAACCAGCGTTTCGCTCGAGACATCCTCAACAAATTATGAACAACAAGCGTTTCGCTCGAGACATCCGGTCAAAATCCAAGGACATCCTGGCAAAACAAACGAATTAGTCGAGACATCATCAAAATTCCTACGCGCGGCACGCGGCACGCGCGAGACATCCTCGGAATCCCTGCGAGCGGGACGTGAAAACAAGCATTTCGCCTGAGACATCCTTTGAATTCTGGCCCCCCACGAGGCCCCCGCTCGAGACATCCCCCAATTTTGCAAAACCAGCGTTTCGCTCGAGACATCCTCAACAAATTATGAAAAACAAGCGTTCGCTCGAGACATCCTGCCGAAATCCAAGCGAATTAGTTTAGACATTCTCAAAATTCCTACGCGCGGGACGCAACACGCGCGAGACATCCTCGGAATTCCTGCGAGCGGGACGTGAAAACAAGCATTTCGCCTGAGACATCCTCTGAATTCTGGCCACCCACGGGGCCCGCGCTCGAGACATCCCCCAATTTTGCAAAACCAGCGTTTCGCTCGAGACATCCTCAACAAATTATGAAAAAAACAAGCGTTTCGCTCGAGACATCCTGTCAAAATCCCAAGAAATCCTCGCTACAATTACGCTACGTCAGCGCTCCCAGGGCCACGATCCCTCGTGAGGGCTCCTGGGCCCTCCTGGGTCTTCCTTGGACCTCTTGGGCCCTCCTGGGCTCTCCTGGAGCCTCCTGGAGCTTCTCCTGGGCCCTCCTTGGGCCCCCTGGTGCCTCTTGGAGCCTCCTGGGTCCTCCTGGGCCCTCCTGGGCTCTCCTGGGCCCTCCTGGGCTCTCCTGGGCTCTCCTGGAGCCTCCTGGGCCCTCCTGGGCGAAGTCAAGGTCCGAAAACACATGGGACTTGCCACATTTCTGAAATTCGGTGCCACCCCTCACGCAGGTCGGCGGGGTCAGGATCCGAAAACACAGGGGATTTGCAACATTTCTGGAATTCCGTGCCACCCCTCACGCAGATCGGCGGGGTCAGGGTCCAAAAACGCAGGGGATTTGCCAAATTTCTGGAATTCCGCGCTACCCCTCACGCAGATCGGCGGGGTCAGGGTCCAAAAACACATGGGATTTGACACATTTCTGGTATTCCGTGCCACACCTCATGCAGATCGGCGGGGTCAGGGTCAAAAAACACATGGGATTTCTGCTATTTCCGAACTTACGCAACTTCAAGAATCTAAAACTCCGTTCCCAGCGCCGTTCCGGAGGCCGCGGTACCTAATTATTTATCGAGCGAACGCGTTTACCACGTTTTTTATCGTTTTAAGTCGATGTCGGAAAAAAAGTGGACTTCACCTGTGAAATATCGAGGTTTCCTTAAAGGCAGTAAAATTCCAAGAGCACGATCTGCGTGAGGGGTGGCGAAAAATTGCCTTCGTCTTCACAATTGAAATCCGCTGGCCCCCTTCGACCTCGTAATTTATCGCACAAGAATTCCGCCGGCCCCCTTCAAGTAAAAACCGGGGGTGAACCATCTAAAAGAGAACCCTGGGCCCAGGCCCTTTCCGGGGACAATATGTAGACCTCCCTGGGGGTGCGCGAATCGCGTTCTGAATGAACTGACATGGTCTGGGCGGTGGCCAACGGCCTATGCCGCATGCATCAGGTGGTGTTCCCTATGGGGACACGAATGGCGTGGCGGGTGCGACGAAATGGCCCGGACGCGGCGCCCGGCCTGCGCCGCGGGGATGGTCGATGGAATTCCAAAAATATGGAGCCGCGAACCGCGAGATGGGCGGCCTGAAATAATCTGGGCCGCGGCGTGCGGCCTGTGCTCTGCGGGATTTCGGTTGAGCTCTTCATGGGGCCACGCAACCTGTGAACGTTGATCTGGAATGGTCGGGGAAGCGGCGCGCGACCACATCGCGTCGGCAGGGTCGAACATGGGGCCGCGAACCGCGAGATGGGCGCGTTAGACTGGTCGCGGCTCTGGCGTGCGGTTTGCACCACATGGACTTTCACAAACAAGTAGCTTGGGGACAACGAACAGCGCACGGCGCGAAGGGCGCGCTGAAATTGCCGCTGCGCGGCCACAAGACGAAGGCATACCACGCAATATAAAAGGGGATTGATGATGAGGAAACGACGCGGAGAGAAACATGATCGACCCACGAACCCGGAAATGAATATAGAAATGTAACGCATGGCAACGCTTTCAAAGACACCTGATTGGGTGACGGGCAAGTGCAATGCTGGTTGTATCGATCTTGATGTACCGTGCCGAGGACTGTGCTGTGCTGCACCGTGCTGAATTGCGATGTGCCATGCCGCGGTTGTGCTCTATAGCGTCGTGGATCGAGTCTTCCTTTGCATCCGAGTCCTGACCGAACTGATCTGGATCTTAAGCTCGAGCTGCCTGAACACATAGAAGCTGCCCCAGAGCTAATTGACAGGGGGACATGCCAGGAGGACGCGCTGCGAAACGTCCCAAGGGACGCGCCAGGCGACGTGCCAGGGAACGTGCCATGGGGTCGCACCGTAGGACGTGCCCTGGACAGGCTGTCCAAGCGGAATCTACGAGGGCCGCGCCCAGAAAAATATTATATTTTTCTGGGTGGTCCAGGTTGGAAGTGGTCTTGGAGGCCCTTTAGGCCGTCTTCGGAGCCTCTTGGGCTCGTTTGGGAGCCGTTTTGGGAGCCTCCTGGGCCGTCTTGGAGGCCTATTTGGATCTCCTGGGCCCCTCTTGGGGGGGCGGCAGGGGCACTTGAAAATCTCCCGACGGTATCTACGAGGGGCGCGCCCAGAAAAATATTATTTTTTTCTGGCTGGGCCCTCTTGGGACTCGTCTCGGGGGCCTCTTGGGCCGTCTTGGGGGCCTCTTCGCTTCTCTTGGGCCTGTCTGGGGGCCTCCCGGGAGCGCTTTGGGCGCGCCGGAGGCCGTTTCAGACGGGAAGTCAAGGTGAGAAAAAAATTCTCACTTTGAGTTGGTGCTTCACGGACCGTCTTCGGGCTCTCTGGGGGTCCTCTTGGCGCCGTTTTGGGGCCTTCTTGGGCCTGTCTGGGGGCCTCCCGGAAGCGGCTTGGGAGCGCGCAAGCGGTTGTGAGCGAGTTGCGCTCGTGGCCGCTGGGCTTGGCGCCGCGGCGCTGCGTCGAGGGGGGTCCCTCTGGCGGCGCCCGCGGCGCTGAGCCTCGGCCTCGCCGCCCGCCGGCGCTGTGCTTCGCGGCCGCTGGGCTTGGCGCCGCGGCGCTGCGTCGAGGGGGATCCCTCTGGCGGCGCCCGCGGCGCTGAGCCTCGGGGCCCGGGCTTGGAGCCGCGGCGCCGCGCAGGCAGCGCGACGGGCAAGGAAGCCATATTTTTTACACGGAAAACTTTCACGGCGCTCCCAGGGCCACGATCCCTCGTAAATTACGCTGCGCCCGCGCTCCCAGGGCCGCGATCCCTTGTAAATTACACTGCGTCCGCGCTCCCAGGGCTACGATCCCTCGTAAATTACACTACACCCGCGCTCCCAGGGCCACGATCCCTCGTAAATTACGCTACGTCAGCGCTCCCAGGGCCACGATCCCTCGTAAGGGCTCCTGGGCCCTCCTGGGTCTTCCTTGGACCTCTTGGGCCCTCCTGGGCTCTCCTGGAGCCTCCTGGAGCTTCTCCTGGGCCCTCCTTGGGCCCCCTGGTGCCTCTTGGAGCCTCCTGGGTCCTCCTGGGCCCTCCTGGGCTCTCCTGGGACCTCCTGGGCTCTCCTGGGCTCTCCTGGAGCCTCCTGGGCCCTCCTGGGCGAAGTCAAGGTCCGAAAACACATGGGACTTGTCACATTTCTGAAATTCGATGCCACCCCTCACGCAGGTCGGCGGGGTCAGGATCCGAAAACACAGGGGATTTGCCACATGTCTGGAATTCCGTGCCACCCCTCACGCAGATCGGCGGGGTCAGGGTCCAAAAACACATGGGATTTGCAGCATTTTTGGAATTCCGCGCCACCCCTCACGCAAATCGGCGGGGTCAGGGTCCAAAAACACATGGGATTTGACACATTTCTGGTATTCCGTGCCACACCTCACGCAGATCGGCGGGGTCAGGGTCAACATGATGGACCCACGAACCCGGAAAGGGATATAGACATGTGGAGCATGGACACGTTTTCACGATACCCAACTGGGCAACACCTCACGAAACATCCCACGAGACACTTCACGAAACATCCCACGAGACACCTCACGAAACATTCCACGAGACACCCCGCGAAACATTCCACGAGACACCCCACGAAACATTCCACGACGACAGGCAACCACTCAACCAAGGCGGTGTGGTCGTGCTGGGAGTGGTCGTGCTGGGGTGTGGTCGTGCTGGGGGGTGGTCGTGCTGGGGGGTGGTCGTGCTGGGGGGGTGGTTCGTGCTGGGGGGTGGTCGTTTGGGGCGGGTCGTGCTGGGGAGTTGGTCGTGATGCGGGGTGGTCGTGCTGGGTGTGTCGTGCTGTGGTGAAGGTCGTGCTGGGGTGTGTAGTTGATGGGGTGTGAGGTAGTCTGCTGGGGTGGGGTCCGGCTGGGGTGTGGTCGTGCTGGGGTGTGGTCGTGCTGGGGTGTGGTCGTGCTGGGGTGGGGTCGTGCTTGGGTGGGGTCGGGCTGGGGTGTGGTCGTTCTGGGGTGTGGTCGTGCTGGGGTGTGGTCGGGCTGGGGTGGGGTCGTGCTGGGTCGGGGTCGTGCTGGGGTGTGGTCGTGCTGGGGTGTGGTCGTGTTGGGGTGTGGTCGTGCTGGGGCGTGGTCGTGCTGGGGTGGGGTCGTGCTGGGGTGGGGTCGTGCTGGGGTGTGGTCGTGCTGGGGTGGTCCGCACCCTGTGATTTATCGATCGGGTCGTGCTGGGGTGTGGTCGTGCTGGTGCTGGGGTGTGGTCGTGCTGGGGTGTGGTCGTGGTGGGGTGTGGTCGTGCTGGGGTGTGGTCGTGCTGGGGTGTGGTCGTGCTGGGGCGTGGTCGTGCTGGGCGTGGTCGTGCTGGGGTGTGGTCATGCTGGGGGCGTGGTCGTGCTGAGGTGTCCCGCACCCTGTGATTTATCGATCGGGATTTCAAAAACAAGCGTTTCGCCGGAGACATCCTCAAATTTTAATCCGCCGGCCTCCTTTGACCTCGATATTTATCAGGGAAAGAATCCGCCGGCCTCTTTCAAGTTGAGCACCGGGGACATGTTTACATACTAAAAGAGAACCCTGGGCCTACGCCCTTTCCGGGAAAAAAACAAGGGATTTCTGCGATTTCCGAACTTATGCAACTTCAAGAATCCAAAACTCCGTTCCCAGCGCCGTTCCGGAGGCCGCGGTGCCTCGTTATTAATCGAGCGAACGCGTTTACCTCGTTTTTATCGTTTAAAGTCGATGTCGGAAACATGATGGACCCACGAACCCGGAAAGGGATAAAGACATGTGCAGCATGGTCACGTTTTCACGATACCCAACTGGGCGACATCTCACGAAACATCCCACGAGACACCCCGCGAAACATCCCACGAGACAACTCACGAAACATTCCACGAGACACCTCACGAAACATTCCACGAGACACCCCGTGAAACATTCCACGAGACACCCCACGAACAGGCAACCACTCAACCAGACACGCCACGAAACATTCCACGGGGGTGCGACTGGGTGTGGTCGTGCTGGGGTGTGGGCGTGCTGGGGTGTGGTCGTGCTGGGG
>CAUYUJ010001240.1:0-25000 GCA_963575745.1 Prorocentrum cordatum
CCCCCTACCCCCACCCCTGGACCTGGACGGGGGTGCCCCCGAGGGGTTGGAGCGTCCAAATGGCCCAAGATGGCTCCAAGAGATCCTCGGAGAACCCAAAATGAGCTCCACGATGGCTCAATCTATCCCCAGATGCCTCAAGATGGTTCCCAAGATGCTCCAAGAGCCAACGAGCTCTCCAAGGAGGCCCCAGAGAAACCCAAATCTTTCTTTAACCAACAGGAAATCAATGTTTTTTGCTTTCTCGCCTTTTCGCTTCCGATGGCCATCCAAGGCCTGAAAATGGCCCCAATGTGGCCGGATGGGGGCTGCAAGAGAGGCTCAAGAGAGCCCCAACGCGGCCCCAAGAGCGCCCAGGCGCGTTCCAAGAGTGCCCCAAGAGCGCCCCAAGAGGCGACTTTTGGGGCTCCCAATGGGGGGCTCTAATTGAAGCCCCCCTCTTTCTTGATCGATGTCCTCCAAGATGGCCCCAAGCGCGCTCCTAAGGCTCAATAGGCGCCCAGACGGCCTCAAAAGGCGCCCAAGATGCCTCCAAGAGGCTCCAAAGATATCCCCAAGAGGCCCCAAGAGGCTCCCCAAGGCACCCGAGACGCTCCAAGAGGCCCCCGGGGCCGCCAAGAGGCCCCCGAGACCCAAGAGCGCCCAAGAATGCCCCGAGAGCGCTCCAAAAGGGACCCTTTTCCTGTGTGCTGCCCACTACCCTGATCGAGGCAACTCCTCAGGGCATCGTCTCTGGATGGGCTGGTGGTTTTTTTTGTTCACGACCGCAAACGGAAGGGCCGCGCGCCGTCCAAAGCTACAGCCAACAAGCAGAAACCTAGATTGCACACGAGAGAAAGGAAAACAGAGACAACAAGAGAACAACGGGAGGTGAGACTAGCCTGGGCGGGCCGCGCGGCGCTCACGGAGGGGGTGCCATCGGCAGTTAGCAACCGCCCGAGGTGCACGCCAAAGTGGCGGGCAATTAGCTGGCAGTGTGGTGTCCCGTGACTGCGGCATGGGGCAACCCCGCGGGAGATAGCGGAAGCCGCAAGCGCCTGCGCCTGTACGAGGGGCAGCACGTGGGGGGCTAAAGAGGCTGGTGGGGTCACGCGAGGCGTCTAGAATTGTGAAGACATATCAGGCGAAACTGCCACCGGACCGCTGCTTTAACAAACGGTCTGGCTGTCATCCTACATTGCCCCCCCGTTTCATCCGACTGGAATTGTCTGGACACCGCCCAACGCATGACCGTAGCAGGGCCAAGGGCGCAGTACCTCGCCACCCATGGGAAAACAAGGGCCCTGCTCGCCATTGCCCACGACGGAATGCATAATTACCCACCCTCCGCCATCAGGTCTCCGTCGAAGCCTGGGCCCTAATCCGTCCGCCCCTGGTGGTAAGTCGAACCCTCTACATACAAGCGCGGTTCACTACTTTGTTCGCAGAAAGCCTGGATCCGGCGCGGGGGACCTACGATCCATTACAGCGAGGCGAACATATGTTTTTTTAGGACGTTTGCGAGTAGGCACTCTGCAAGTAGTAGAACGCGCTCGATGAGTCTAACGAAACGCTCTTAGGGAAAAGTAGCAGCGCCCAGATTTCAAGGACGGCTACACGCAAGAGTGGCCCAACGCAAGAGTGACCTTTGGTGCGCGGCTGAACCGGGGACGCGGGATGGCCAAACCTAGGAGCGCGCTCCACGACCGGGGGACCCCGTCGGCTCACCCCGGCGAAAGATCACACCGGCGAAAGGTCACTCTCACGTCTAGTCGATCAGGGCTCCTCCCCCTCCTCCTCCTCCTCCGCCGCCTCCTCCTCCTCCTCCTCCTCCTCCTCCCCCTCCCCCACCTCCTCCCCCTCCCCCTCCTCCACCTCCTCCCCCTCCCCCTCCCCCTCCTCCTTCTCCTTCTCCTCCCCCCCTCCCCCTCCCCCTCCTCCCCGAGATCGGCAAGCCACAGGCGATGACAATCCCAGGGCTCGTCGGCGGGCGCAGCGCGCGCGGTGCGCGGAGCGGCCTTTTCGCCAGCGGGCGCGGCCCTGGCGCGGCGGCGCGCGGCGCGGTCGAGCGCTCGCGGGCGCCCGGCGCGGACGCCGGGCGGCGGCGAGCGCCTGGCCCAGGCTTGCGCCGCGCGCCAGGGCGCGCCCCACGTCCTCCTCGTCGCCCTCTTCACGCTGACCCGCCTCGAGGAGGGGAGGGGGAGGAGGAGAAAAGGAGGGGGAGGAGGAGGAGGAGGAGGAGGAGGAGGAGGAGGAGGAGGAGTAGGAGGAGGAGGAGGAGGAGTAGGAGCAGGAGGAGGAGGAGGGGGAGGAGGAGAAGGAGGAGGAGGAGGGAGGAGGAGGGAGAAGGAGGAGGAGGAGGAGGAGGATGAGGAAGGAGGAGAAGGAGGAGGAGGATGAGGAGGAGGGAGGAAGGATGATGAGGAGGAGGCGGAGGAGGAGGTGGTGGACAAGGACTGAGAAGGGAGGAAGGAGGAGGAGGAGGAGGAGGAGGAGGAGGAGGCGGCAGGAGGAGGGAGGAAGGAGGAGGGGAAACAAGGAGAAGGAGGAGGAAATGGAGTAAAAGAGGGGGAATGATGATCATGAGGAGGAGGAGGTGGAGTAAGAGGAGGAATGAGGAGGAAGGAGGAGAAGGGGGAGTAAGAGGAGGAATGAGGAGGAAGGAGGAGAAGGGGAAATGAGGAGAAGAGGAGGAAAAGGATGAGGAGAAGGAGGGGGAATGAGGAAGAGAAATTGGAGAAGGAGGCGGATGAAGAATACCCGCGTCGAGAAAGAATCACGACAATAACGTTTTAACCGTCAAAAGCCTCTGGGGGCCCTCGCCGGGCCATGGGACCGTAATCCTCCTCCTCCTCCTCCTCCTCCTCCTCCTCCTCCTCATCCTCCCCCTCCTCGTCCTCGTCCTCGTCCTCGTCCTCGTCCTCCTCCTCCTCCTCCACCAGCCCGCTTCCCCGCTCCTCGACCCCCCGCTCTAACCCCCCTCTCGCCCCGTTTCCCTCCGTCGGCCCTCTCCCAGGAGCACTGCAGGAGCGCTGCAGTACGGGAGAGGGATCACCTCCCGCGATCCGACGGTGAAGAAAACTGCAACATCTCGAAAAACCGCGATTGGAGCCCTAAATACCGTCTTTCCGTGCCATTTTTCGAGCCGGACCAATCTGCGATGGCCCCCGGGTCCGAAACCGGGCGCACAACGCCCCTCCTCGCCTCTCCCCCTCCCCAGCTGCTCTCCGACTCGTCGCGCCCATGCCCATCCCCCTCTGGGGCGTGGGTCGTGGGACTGGGGCGTCTCCACGATGACGAGGACGAGGACGAGGACGAGGACGATGACGACGACGACGATGACGACGACGACGACGATGACGACGACGACGACAACGAACGACGCCCGACGACCGACGACGACGCTCTCCCACTCGTCTCCACACATCCGCCTCGTCGCCCTCCTAGCGCTGGCCCCACTCGAGAAGGGGAGGAGAAGGAGGAGGAGGAGAAGGACGAGGAGGAGGAGGACGAGGAGGAGGAGGAGAAAGAGGAGGAGGAGGAGGAGGAGGACCAGTGTATACCCAAGAGCCATCAACGATGTTGGAATACACCCTCCCTCCAAGCTCCCTCTTCATAGGCCCATACAACGGTGCATGTCCATTGAGGGATCTGCCTCGTTGGAAGTCAACCGATTGAAGACCCGGGAGCATGCCAAAACATGGTTCTCGGGATTCCAACGCCACGGATCAACCAGACTGTTGCGTCTTGACGATCCTGGATCCTCCCAGAACGCCACTCTTGGGATTTCAACACCGCGAATCAACGTAACTGTTGCGCCCACAATACCCAGAATCCTTGCAAAACACCATGCTGGCACGTTGATCATGGGAATCCGTGAAGCTCTTGCGAATGTTTCAAACGAATGTGCGCGGCGCTAAAGCGAAAGACACTTTTGAAAAAGGAGCCGCCCTCAATCCGTGAAACTCTTGCAAGAAGATTTAGAACGAATGTGCGCCGCGCCAAAGCGAGAGCTACATGTTGAAAAGGAGTTGCCCTCACACGGAGAAGCTCTTGCAAATTTTTTAAAAAAAAACGAATGTACGCCGCGTGAAGGCGAGAGCCACATTTTGAAAACGATCCGCCCTCAATGAAACTCCTACAATGTGGAACAACCGATGTGCGCCGCGCTAAAGGCGAGAACCACACCTTGAAAACGACCCGCCCTCCGTCTCTGCAGCTGTTTAAAACTTCAGAATCATAAATGGTGATGAAATCTCTGGTAAATCATACATAGATTAAAGTCTCAGCCTCGGGGTGCGACAGGGAGAAATTATTCATAAAGGAAACGGGATGGGGGAGGAGGAGGATGAGGAGGAGGAGGAGGAGGGGGAGGAGGAGGAGGAGGAGACGAGGAGGAGGAGGAGTAGGAGGAGGAGGGGTTTGAGGAGGAAGGAGGAGGAGGAGGAGAAGCAGGAGGAGGCGGTGGACGAGGACTGAAGAGGAAGGAAGGAGGAGAAGGAGGAATGAGGAGGAGGAGGAGGTGGAGGAGGGAGGAAGGAGGTGGAGGAAGGGGAATAAGGAGGAGTAGGGGTGATGATGATGATGATGATGATGATGAGGAGGAGGAGGAGGAGGAGGAGGAGGAGGAGGAGGAGGGCGAGGAGGAGGACGAAGAGGAGGGAGGAGGAGGAGGAGGAGGAGGTGGAGTAAGAGGAGGAAAGAGGAGGAGGCGGCGTACGAGGACGAGGAGGAGGAGCAGGATGAGGGGGAATGAGGAGGAGAAAGAAGAGAGGAGGAGGCGGAGGAGGAGGAAAAGGAGCAAATGAGGACTAGAAGGGGACATGTGTAGGAAAGGGTGGAGAAGGAGGACGAGGACGGAATGAGGAGGAGGTGGAGACAGGACGACGACGACGACGACGACGACGGACGACGGACGACGAACGACGGACGACGACGGACGACGACGACGAAGCCGACGACTTTAACAACGACTTTAACAACGACGACGGCGACGACGACGACAACGGCGACGGCGGCGGCGGCGACGACGAACGACGACCGACGACGACGATGACGACGACGAACAACAACAACGACGAACGACGACGACGCTCTCCCACTCGCCGCCCCCATTCCCCTCTCCCCTCGCCCTCCTGCCTTGCTCCTCCTCCTGCCCCGCTCCTCTTCTCCTCGCCCTCCCCCCCCCCTCGCATCCTCCGCAAGGGGTTGACGAACTGCGACGGGGTCCTCGTTCTCCGAGCCCGCGTCCTCGCTCCGCCTCGCTTTCCTTCCCATTCCCAGCCCACTTCTGCCTCCACTTCTGCATCCCTCTTTTTCCCTCTCTTCTCCTCCTCTCCTCCCTCCTCCTCCTTCCTCCGTAGCCAGGGCCTTCCTCCTCTTCCTCCTCCCTCTGTTTCCCCTCCTTCTCCTCCCTCCTCCTCCTTCCTCTCCCCCTCTCCTTCTCCTCCTCTCCTCCTCTCCTCCCTCCTCCTCTCCTCCCTCTCTCCTCCTCCTCCCTTCCTCCGTAGCCGTTCTGGCTCAAAGTGCGAAACGCGGGCCCTGGTGGCTCGCGCTTGTGTGCAGCCAAGGGGCTGGCTCGAGTGCCCCCACCTTCCTGGCAACACTTGCCATGTCCACGCTCGCCCGCTTGAGCTGCCAAGCCTAACAGGTTTGGATTCGTATCCAGTTTCTTCCATGGGCCGACAGTCACCATGGCCAGGACGGCGGAGGTTGACACGGGCAGAACGGCTCGTAAGAGTCGCAGCAACAGTGCCACAAGCCCTGCACTCACTGCAGGGTCTTCAAGATCTGCCATTGGTGCTACGAGTGTGCTGGGCCGTTGATGGGCAATCCAGCAGCGGATCGTCGCCCGCGAAGCCAGTGGGTTCACGGCCCTCCAGCTATCCTGGACTCGCCGTTCCGCGACGCTGGCGCCGACTCCCCGTTCAATCCTCAATCCCCCGCCAGCGGAAGCTGCGCGCATGGGCAAGGGTGGCGGCAAGAAGGGCAAACCTCCCCCGCCGCCCAGGGGTCGTGACAAAGCGAACGCCACCGCGGCCACTGAGCGCCCATGGGTCTACCACAAGGGCCGGCGCCCCCGCGGTGGCAGCTCCCAGACGCCGCTCACAAACGCCACCGAGGAGCCCGAGGAGGACGCGCCGGCGGCGCTCCGCGCCAAGCTCGGCCCCCGGTGCGAGGCAGAGTTGGCTAAGCTGGAGGCGATCCCGTCCGAGGCGGGCGCGCCGACCCCAGCGCCTCCGCGGCGGCTCGACCAAGCGACGCGCGCGCCGCCGCGCCAGGTCGCGGCTCGAGCGCCGCTCTCAGGGGGCGATGGAGGCTCGGGCAGCGGAAGACCAGGCGGCGTCCAGGCGCGTGGGGTCGAGCCCTCGCGGGGCGCGGCGCGCGCGCAGCAGCCCCCGCCCCGCGCGAAGGAGAAGGCGCCCGCTGGCGAGGGCGCCTCGTCGCTCAGCTCGTCGCCCCCCCTGTCCAGCGAGAGCGACGTCGCGAGCCCCGCTGTCGTCGACGGCCCCGCGCCCAGCGCGGAAGGCCTAGAGCTCGACCCCGCCGACGACCTGCAGGGGCGGGGGCGGGCCGTGTCCAGCCTCGCCGCGGGCAGCAAGGCGGAGATCGCCAAAGCGCTCGGGCCCGCCACGGGCAACCCCGCCCCCCTCCGCGAGGAGGCCAGGGAGGCCTCTCTGCGCGTGCAGGTCAAGCGCGAGCGCGGCTCCAGCGCAGGCAGCGGGGGCGGGGGCGCCAGCTCATCTGCTCCAGCTGCGGCCGCGCCAACGGACGGACTCGGCGACCTGCGCGCCGCGGCCGGGCAGGAGGATCAGTGCGCAGCCGATGCTTCCAAGGCCTGCAAAGACAGACGCGATGATTCAGTGTGGCCGAGGCGTTACCTTTGGGAGGTCACACAGTACCAGTCCATGAGGATATGTTTCTGCTGGCTGCCTCTGACGAGCTGGCCATCGACCCAGGTCTTGCAGTCGCCACCCACTGCGAGGATCAAGTGCACGACGGTGGTCAGCTTCCCCCCGATTGCGGCGACGCCCCCCTGTCTTCGGGCGAGGGGGGGAATCCAGCTGGGGAGCAGGATCCGCAGCGACGCATTGTCGTTCGCAGTCGTGATATGATGGAGCACACCTTGCGCTCCCACGACGCCAGGTGGGGCCCGACCCGCAAGCAGTCGATGATGCTGCGGATTCTGCAGAATTGAAGCTGTAACGCATGCCTTTCGCGGCCAGTTTCTTGGCCCACCTACTCGTCGTCCTCTTGTGGAGGAAGCTGCAGCAGCAGCTGGGCAGGACTACGCGGCAGTTGGTGGCCTGGATATGGTCGCTCTCATTCGTGGGCGCGCCTGGCGTGCCAGGCGCAGTCAGCGAGCCAGGCGTCGCGAGAGCCCCCTGCGTCTTCGCGCTCGAATGCGAAGCATGGCAAGAGGAGCTAGCTCGCCACGCTGCGGGCTACATCGAGGCCCGGGAGCTCATGGGCACCAGGGCGTCGCAGAAGCGCCGAGCAGTCTCTCTCAAGGTGGGGCTTCCGTTCCCCACCTCGCTGTCGGCGTTGAGTCTGCAGCATCGTCGAGCAGTGGGCGCGGCTCTCAGGGCCGGGCGCGCAGGGGTTCAGCCCCTGGAGGTCACGGCGCCCAACCCGCGTGCACTCCGCGCGCTGCGGCCCCCAGCCCGACCCCCTCATGCACGGCGCCGACTTCCGCGAGAGGGTCGGTTGAGTTGCGCGGATCACAGAAGGCGTCCACTGCTCTGAATTCCAAGAGTGGGTCGGCTTCCTCGACCACTTCGCAGGCTTCGCGCGCAGCAGTGTCAGGCGCAGGGGTCGTTCTTACACCTGTCCTTGAAGATGCAGAGGCCGCGGGAGCCCGTGTGAAAGACCATGTCTCACAATCGTGGACTTCGCGGATCATGACCCCATTGATGATCTGGAACAGGCACTGGGCGGGGCAGATGAGGACGCGTCCTCTAGTGAAGCCCCCGCAGTGTCTCAACTGTCGGAGCCAACATTATCTGCCGATGTTGGTCAAGCCGTGGGAATCCCTCCTCCGCTGGATCATCTACCTTCGCTACCGGCGACACCCGGCAAGCTCGATGCCGACTCGGGCGAACTGCTTTACGGCAACGCCACTGAATGGGGCCCTCAGGCCCACCGCGACCTGGGTCACACTCCGCTCGGCGTTCTTTGCATTGCGGAGACGCACGTCACAAGCCCCGCTCCTCAGTTGTAGATCGACGTTAACCTAGATGAGGACGGCTGGCAGGCCAGCGCAACTGGAAGCACGCCGGAAGGGAGTGGGCGCTAGCCCGCAAGCACCTCGGCACTGCCTCTTTCTACGCAGCTGGGAAAAGTTAGAACACAATCAACGAGGAGATCATCGCGACTGATCTGCAGACGGCAACGCCCAAAGAAGATACCTAAATTACATTCGCCGTTCAATGTTGGCAGCGTGCGCAGGCGTGCACTGCGGGCCCGGTCATTGACATGCCGCACTTTGGCTCGCGCGCCCAGTGGCATCATTGGGGGGCGGGCGCCACCGACTGCCCGGGTGCTCCTCCAAGTTGATCCTTCGCGCGGCCGCTGGCGCGGGCGGTCCCACATTCTGCCTTGCGGCTTCGCTCCCACCGGTCGGGCGGCGAACGTGCAACGCGCAATGCGGACGGTACGTTGTGCCGTAAAATTGGCTGGCGGATGTCACTTGATGCGACGGGCCCCGCCTGGTCTGATTCAACGTCTTGTCGGCTTCCACCCCTGTGCCACTTTGGTGTAATTTTGTCGCGGGGATGTAGGCGCTGAGGCAACGCGCCACTGCTGTGCGACGGCCCGATCCTACGACGGGTTTTGCCGCCACGGTGCTGCGCCTTGCCTCAGGCAGCCCCGCGCTGGTCGCCGTGCATGTGTGGCCTGGGCTCGGCGCCAATGGTCGCGACAGTCCAGTGCTGGCCGCCCTTGCATCCTTTCTTTAGTGCATTGCTGATCCGCGGCTGGTGATCGGGGATTGGAAGACCGCGCCTACTCTCCCGGAAAAGTCCCAGTGGCCGCTCCAGATGGGGGGGCTCCCACTCCACCTTCTAACTTTGCTGCGACGTGCGACGCAGGCAGGGATGGCTCACTCATCGACTGCGCCACGATGAAGGTCGGGGCCGTAGAGAGCTATGTGGCCAGAGGCCGCGTCGCAGTGCACTGGGAGACGTATTGCGCGCTCCGGTTTGACCAAAAAGACGCCGCGCGACAGCGGTGGCGCCAGCGCCGACGTCTTGCTGAACCACAACCTCGAGTGCTTCGACCAAAGAAGGCTGCGGACCCCAACGGCAAGCGCTCGAACGCCCGCGAGGCTCAGCGGCAGCGGGGGCAGGTCCCCAGCGAGCTCCGGGAAGATCTTGCACCGATTCAGCCGCAGGCTGTGGCGTCTGCGGCCAACGCGGGCGCCGCTGTGGAGTTTGAACTGCCAGACTCCAGCTGTACCGCCGTTCAGGGCAGCAGCGCTGCAGAATGCCCCCGCTTGAAGGACTGGCGCTTCATTGGGCATGTCACTCCCAAAGGTTTCAATGATGCTAAATCGCTATATGAGCATTGGATCGCGCAGGTTGGGCAGGCTTTCAGCGCGCACTACATCGTGACAAGTTCTGGCCCTGATTCGGTCTTCGGGCGCACTCAGGGCTCTGAGCTCTGGCGGCGACAGTCGAAGGCCACGCTTGGCGGAACTCGCATGACCGACGGCGCCAGGGAATGGTGGAGATTAGTTCTCACACTCATTCAATGATATCAGGCGCTGCTTGCTCGCGGCAAATATCTGGCGCAGCAAAATGCACGCAGGAGGCGCCTTCCCCGGCGAAGCGGGGACGTTGCGTCCGCCTTTGGAATACTTTAGCAAGGGGCGCGAAGCCGCGGAGGAGCACGAGCGCTGGCTCTCGTGGGCCTCTTCAGTGGGCCACTCTTCGCTTCGGGAAGTGAATGGCCTCGTCAATTTCACGGAACGCGTGGCCCATCGGGCCCGCGGACGCTTCTGTTCAAGGACGGCACTCCCTCATCCGATGGGCCAAGGAGCAGCGGCGCTGCAAGGCAGGCCGATTGCGCGCTATCGTCGAGGACCCCGAGGCGGCGAGCCAGCCCCCCGCGGTCGATGGCCAGGTCGTCGGCGCCCCCGTCGCGCGGGCGCAAATTATTAGAGAGCGCCGGTCGGAGCTGTGGATGGGCCAGGCCGACGCCCGGGCTGATGTCTCATTCGTGATGCGGAAGCTCTATCACTTTTCAGTCGCGATGCCTCTAGAACCTATTACCCTCGAGCAGGTTGACAAGTGCACGGGTCGCCCCACGTCCGGGCTACAGGAGTGGACGTCCGTAACCCACTGAATCTGCAGAGGTTGCCTTCTGCTGGAAGAGAGGCCAACCTCCTAAATGGCGCGGTGCCCGCAGGTGCGCGGCCCGCGCAGATTGCGGGCAATATCGGGGCCATGCCCCCGAAGCCCCGAGGATGCGAGCTGGCCGCCAGACTTTTTCCAGAGGCTGCCAACATGTGGAGCCGAGTCAGGTCAAACATCGCGTCGAGATTGGCTGACTCATTGCCCGCTTTCTGGCTCGCGGCCATCTCTGGCAGCAATTATCCCAGAGCCGCCTTTGGGCGATCGCCGCTCGACGAGCCTGCCCGCGCCTGCGTTGCTGCTCGACGCCGAGAAGTCCTGCGATTCTCAGTCTCGGGCGTTGCTTGGGCACGAGGCCATCGATCTGCAGTCGTCTGCTGCGGCCTTCTTCGGGGGCTCGAGCTTTGCGCGGCACCTCGGTTCTTGCGAAGGGCTATTGGAGTCACCGACGCCATTTTCGCCATTCGGTCGGCCATCGGTTGCGGGATCTCCACGTGGATTGCGCTTGGCCAAGGCATTCCTGCGCGACTTCTTGCAGAAGGCGCACGGGCGCGCCAGCGTGCGATTTTCTGGGCCTACATCGACGACGCAGTCGCCCGCCCGCGCTGAGGGCGCCTCTTCTATGGTGGAACCCTGCATCCACGACGCCGCCTTCCTGATTTGCCTGATAAGTGTCGCCCCATGGTATCTGGCAAACCTGTCTCGCGGGCGCCCACTCCGCAGTCCGGCCGCAGAGTCGCGAAGCGGCTTCGCAGGAGAGGCGCGCCTGTGGTTTTCAATAGCAACGGCGTCGATCTGGGAGCCGATGTCTCGCCCGGCAAAAGACGGACTGTCGTCGAATCTCGAGCCAGGATGCAAGCCAGCAGGGGGCGCGCAGCTCGGATTGCGCGCTGGCGCAGGCATGCCCAACTGCGCAAGGAGATGCAAGGCCCTTCGTCCACAACGGGTGCTCGGCCCTAAGGGGCGCGCTGCCATCGAGCTCATGGCCCCTCGCCGTCCAACGCCCTGCTTCGGGGGCAGGCCGTCCAAGCTGGCGTTGGGCCCATGAAGAAGACGCATGGCGACGGGCGCGGGTCTGCTGCATGGTCCGAACGACCCAGGCATCGAATTGCGCGGGCCTCTGGCCACCGAGCAAATGACTCCGTAGAAAATTTGCCGCGGCATCCATCGCCGAGTAGAGCATGCGCGGCCGCGGTTGCGCCGCGAGCTCTTCAACGCGGGCCAGAAGAGGAGACTGGTCAGTGGCCCCATGATCAATGCGCCGTTGGACGCTGGATGACAGATGTCTCACGCTCCCAAGAGGGGTTGGGGGGGGGGCAGTCGGAGATTCGTTCGAGGAATGGCGGATCCCGACCTCGCGCTCGCGTGGGTTTGACCCCGCGGGCTTCGACATGTCCGAGCTCCTCGACGATCTCGCCCGGGACTTTCCTGCTATCGCGCGGGGGTGGGCCGCCGCGCGCAGAGATGGAGCGGCGCTCGAAGACGGCGGGGACTTGTGCTGGGCGGGGCCGGGGCTCAACAAGTTCGGCGCCTAGGCGGGCGAGCCCGACGCGCTTGGGCGCAGCGCGCGCGTGGTCACGGCCCCCAGTGGACCATGGGCCGCCAGGTGCCGCTGAGCGCCGACGATGAACGCCTCTGTCCGAGGTGCCCCGCGGATGTCGAGGCGCAGGAGCATCGCAGCTGGCGGTGCCCGCGCAATAAAGATCACCGTGACCGCGTCGCCCCCGACCCAGTTTTCCCCGGCGCACTGGAGCCGCTGGACTCTGAGCCCCCCCGCGGCTTCGCGGCGCGCCGCAGGCGCGCCTCGCGCACCCCGCCTGCGAGGAGCCCAGTGGGGAGCCTGGCAGAGCCCAGGTTGGATGAGTCGATCGGGCTCCTGCTTGTGGTGTGAGTCGTTCGGGCTGTTCGTGGTGTGAGTCGTTCGGGCCCCTCGTCCTGATGTGAGTCGTTCGGGCTCCTCGTGGGGCGTCTTGGGCGCCTCTTGGGGGCCTCTTGGGGACTCTAGGGGGCCTCTTCGGGGCCTGTTGGGGGCCTCTTGGGGGCTCTTGGGCCTCTTGGGGGCCCCTTAAATCTCCGCGAGTGCTCGAGCGCTTTAGGCTCGGAGCCCCTCTTCGGTGGGCGGCGGCTCCGACAGCAAGCTCTCCACATCGGACCTCCGGCGCCGACGCTGCGGAGCGGCCGCTGCTGTCCTCCGCGCAGCAGGCCCCGACGAGGGCCCCCATCAAGTGGGTCGTGCTCGGAGGCCTTTCGAAATGTCGAAAAGTCCTGTCCAGACTGTGCCTCGTTCAGGGCTGCAGGATCTCGCGCTCTTCTTAAAAAAGAAGCGTCGGGGCCTGTCGTCTCTGCGATTGATCGCAGACCGCTGCGGGTTGGGTGGGGGCGGGGGCGGCCTTGGGAGCCTGGGGGGGGCAACGACTTATGGCCCCGAATTCGCTGCGCCCCCAATGCTCGTGGCTCGGGGCCAGCGGAAACCAGTTGGCCGACGAGGCTGCAGGCGAGGCAACCGCTCGTTCTTGGGCCTCAGTAGTCAAGCATGACTCACCTACAGATGCCTGCGACGTCACTTCTGCGATCGCCAGGCGCAGAGCCCGAACGGCACTCGCCAATGCCGCGCAGGCGGATCCAACGACGTCCGAACACTCCCCCACTCCCCCGGAGGAGCGCTCCAGGCCAGGCGCGCGACGTGAGCGGGCTGCCACAGGCACCGCTCACAGGTTCCAGGTTGCGGGATCAGCTTTCTCGTGTCTCAGCTGCGGCTTGATTTCGCAAAGGGCCTGCTGGCGGCCTTTTACTCTGAGTGCGTTCCGCCCGATGTCGATCATGTTGGCTTCCCTCGGGACGTGGTCCTGGCCGGCAGGTGCCCTGTGGTTGTCGGGTGTCTGGCTCTCCATCCTTCCCACCGCCCGGCCTGTCGGGACCTGCGCTCGCTCTACCTTTGTCTTCGGCGCCGTCGCACCGCGGCCGTGTACGGCCGCCAGGTAAAAGACGTGCGCCAACCGGCCGCGCACCAAGGGCTGGTTAGCTTGGCTAGACTGGGAGGAGGAGGGAAGAGGGAGAAGGAGAACGAGGAGGAGGAGGAGGAGGAGGAGGAGGAGGAGGGGGAGGACGGGGAGGGGGAGGGGGAGGAGGAGGAGGAGGAGGAGGAGGAGGAGGAGGAGGGGGAGGAGGAGCAGGAGGAGGAGGAAGAGGATGCGGAGGAGGATGTGGAGGAGGAGAACTGCGGCGGGCCCGTGACGAGCGAGTCGTGACCTCGCCCGTGCCCGCGTGGCTTTTGCCGCCGCGTCTGCAGCTTTGCCGGCCCTCGGGCAGCGAAGGCCGCCGCCCTACCCGTCCTTTTGGTGGCGCCCCTCCTTTCCCCTTTGAGGGCCGAAGCGGCTGGGGGGGCCCCCTGACGGGAGCCTCGGGGTGGTGGGCCTTTTCTCCCCTCCTCGCCCCACTTCTCTCTGCGGCACGCGGTGCTCCGCAAGACGTCAAAAAAAGGTCCCTCCTCTCCCTCGCGCCCTCGTCCCCTTCCCCCAGCTCCCAGGCGTCACGACTTTTTGCTCACAGCGTCGACCGTCAGAAGTCTCAACCCATTCTCTGGGACTCGCCGTTCATCCTGAATCGTCACTGACCGTCTCAGGGCCTGGCGAGAGCCCCTGGAGGCTTACACTGGCGAAGAATCTCCCACCACAGGTTCTTCACGACGCGAGGGTGTCTGGGCTCCTCCTTACCTTTTTTCCTCTTCTCGCCTCCCCCTGGAGAAACCAAAAGGTACCGATGCCGCTAATCCCTGGTCCTCTCCTGGAATGCGTTCTGACCAAGCTTTCGAAGCGAATCCGACGAGGGCCTCCCAGGAGGCCCAAGCAGGGGAAAACGGCCGAAGCGTAGCAGCAGGGGCACCTTTCCCTCCTCCGACCCTCCCGCCCCCAGCAGCTCAGTACGAGTCGAGGAACTGCGTCAGGTCCTCCGCCTCCACGTCGCTGTCGTCCTCGGCGCGGGCGGGGGGCGCCCCCCCCCCCCCCCCGCACGCGTGCCGTCCCCCACCGGGGGGAAGCGGCGGCGGCGGCGGCGGCGGCTGCGACAAAGTCCTGACCCGCTCCAGGCGGAGGAGGACGAGGAGGATGAACAGGACGAGGAGGGCCTGTGGGGGTGGTCCAGGTTACCCATGCGCGGAAGCACGCGCCGTGTGCCCCGCACGTCGACGTGGGGTAACCAGTGCCCCCGGTTGCTTGTAGGGCCAGGGAGGCATGGGGGGCGCCCGCCTTCGGCGGGCCGGTGGTGCTCATCACGATCTGCGTGGTGAGGCTGGCGCCTCTTCTTTTTCCTCTGCTCTTCGTCCTCATTCTCCCCTTCTCGCGCCTCGCCAGGAGGGTCGCGGCGGCGGTGGGTCGCGGCGGCGGTGGGCGCGTACACTCATCGTCCGCTACTTGTGCCACAGGGGTAGGACGAGGAGGAGGAGGAGGAGGAGGAGCCCTGGGGGGGGGATCGTTTCTGGCCACCCTGGGCTGCCTCCGGGGGCCAGCCTGTCCTCCTCTGGCCGCTCGGACCCCAGGCGTTGCAACTTCTGCAAACTGGGCGTTTTGCGCGGCGTCGGACCCCGGGACCATCGCGGAGCGACGTGGCTCGAAGCATGCCGCAGAAGCAGAGAGATGGGGTCTGGAGGGCTCCGCTGGTGCTTTCTCTAGGCACTGTGTTTCTCTCAAGGAGGGGGGGGGGGAAGAGTAAACCCAGGATGCGTCAACAATGCTGCAGTGCACCCTCCCACCCCAAGTCCACTCCCCACATGGGCGACTCGTGGAGGTCGGCTTTGGAGTCGCGATGTCCCTTGCGTTTCCACCACCTGCTTCCCAACGCGTTGCCGGAAGGGCCTGAAACGAGGGGACGTCGCCTCCGTCCCCTCTGTTCACCTAAACTTCATGAGGCTGAAAGGAGAAAACAAAAATCCCCACATGGGCGACGAGGAGGAGGAGGAGGAGGAGGAGGAGGAGGAGCAGGAGGAAAAGGAGGAGGAGGAGGAGGAGGAGGAGGAGAGCGAGATGGCATGGCGACCTTCTGCCGCAGCCTGCGCGGGCCGCCAGCGCGGCACGCTGCGCCGGAGACGATGGCGCCTACGCGGGGCCCTGCGCGGGCAGCTCGCGCGCGGAGGTCGGCGAAGACGGCCCCGCTTTCTGGCGTCGCCCCGGGGAGCGACCACTGGGAAGGCGAGCGCCCCATGGGCTGGCCACTCCGGCGGGAGCTGCGCCTTGAAGAGGAGCCCGCCTCCACCTTGGCAGCTGCGATGAAGTACAGCAGGCAGGATCATGCACAGCTCAGAGCGTCAATTGGGAACCTCCGTTTTGAGAAGTAATCTCGGAAGACTGGAAATGAGCACCAACACCAGCACAAAGGACTGTCTCCACAGGGGGAAGATGAGCCTAGATTTCGGTGTTGGTGGTAAGATTCGGGCCACCGTGGCAGCCAGAATATTACCACCATCACCGAGACCGGGATCTTCTTCCCTCGGTGGAAGCACACCGCCGATGTTGGCGTTGGTGTAAACATCTAGGCCTGCGATAATCGCCCACCGTGCGTGCAGCTGCCGCACGCGGCTGCTGCACGCGTGCGCCACGTTTGAAAAGCAGCGGCCATCCAAGGGACTAACCCGCCCATTGTGGCCAGTGCGGCGCCCTCCGTCCGTGCATCTGCTGCACGTCCTGAGCACGGCCTCTTACCTCCATCCGCGTGTCCAGCGCGAGGCGTTGCAAAGGATTGCAAAGGATTGCAACACAAACCCTTTGCAAAAGGGGTTTTTTGCATTCCTTTGCAAAAGGTTTTTTTTTTTTTTTGCAATTTGTTGCAATCCTTTGCAATCGAGGGCAAATGTGCGCGGCGCCCAGGCGACCACGCCACTCGCCACCACCGCTGCCCACGTCCGCCCCTGCGGCCGCTGCAGACACACTCGGGGCGAGGGAGCGCGGCGCCGAAGCGAGTCGCGTACGGTTCGCGTTCCATCCGCGCGCCTGGCGGACGTGGTAAACTTTTTCCCGACCCTCCTTGGTTGGGTATTCGTTTTGAATAGAGCAGTGTGGTCGCGTCCCTTCTTCTCCCGCCTCCCTCCCTCCCTGCCTCTTCCTGCCTTGCCTGCAGGGGGCTGCGATCTGTGAAACTGTCGCCATTTTCGAGGCCTGCTGGGGGGCCCAGCGCAGTGAGGGCCACGGGCAGATTCAAATTAGACCTCGCCATCCCTGGGGGGCTGCGATCTGCGAAACTGTCGCCATTTTCGAGGCCTGCTGGGGGGCCCAGCACAGTGAGGGCCACGCGCGGATTCAAATTAGACCTCGCCATCCCTGGGGGGCTGCGATCTGCGAAACTGTCGCCATTTTCGAGGCCTGCTGGGGGGCCCAGCACAGTGAGGGCCACCTCGCCATCCCTGGGGGGCTGCGATCTGCGAAACTGTCGCCAATTTCGAGGCCTGCTGGGGGGCCCAGCACAGTGAGGGCCACGCGCGGATTCAAATTAGACCTCGCCATCCCTGGGGGGCTGCGATCTGCGAAACTGTCGCCATTTTCGAGCCCTGCTGGGGGGCCAGCACAGTGAGGGCCACGGGCGGATTCAAATTAGACCTCGCCATCCCTGGGGAGCTGCGATCTGCGAAACTGTCGCCATTTTCGAGGCCTGCTGGGGGGGCCCAGCACAGTGAGGGCCACGGGCGGATTCAAATTAGACCTCGCCATCCCTGGGGGGCTGCGATCTGCGAAACTGTCGCCATTTTCGAGGCCTGCTGGGGGGCCCAACACAGTGAGGGCCACGCGCGGATTCAAATTAGACCTCGCCATCCCTGGGGGGCTGCGATCTGCGAAACTGCCGCCATTTTCGAGGCCTGCTGGGGGGCCCAGCACAGTGAGGGCCACGGGCAGATTCAAATGAGACCTCGCCATCCCTGCGGGGCTGCGATCTGTGAACCTGTCGCCGCTTTCGAGGCCTGCTGTGATCCCCGTTTTTGAAGTGGCTAGGAGTGTTCAGGAATTGTAAATCATCAGTTTTATCAAGCCCTTTTCCTGTAGCCAGTGTCCTGCGAGTCTCCCGAATTCCGTCTGCAGACATATGTAACCCTCGCTCCGTCATCGCCCCCTTATAAAGTATCCTAAAATATTTGCGCCCCGCTTTTGCGCAGGGGTTGGGTACGTCGCCAGGGTAATTCCCAACCCTCCTTGGTTGGGTATTCGTTTTGAATAGAGCAGTGTGGTCGCGTCCTTCCTCCTCCCGCCTCCCGCCTCTTTCCTGCCTCTTTCTGTCTTGCCTGCGGGGGGCTGCGATCTGTGAAACTGTCGCCACTTTCGAGCCCTGCTGGGGGGCCCAGCACAGTGAGGGCCACGCGCGGATTCAAATTAGACCTCGCCATCCCTGGGGGGCTGCGATCTGCGAAACTGTCGCCTTTTTCGAGGCCTGCTGGGGGGCCCAGCACAGTGAGGGCCACGCGCGGATTCAAATTAGACCTCGCCATCCCTGGGGGGCTGCGATCTGCGAAACTGTCGCCATTTTCGAGGCCTGCTGGGGGGCCCAGCGCAGTGAGGGCCACGCGCGGATTCAAATTAGACCTCGCCATCCCTGGGGGGCTGCGATCTGTGAAACTGTCGCCATTTTCGAGGCCTGCTGGGGGGCTCAGCACAGTGAGGGCGACGCGCAGATTCAAATTAGACCTCGCCATCCCTGGGGGGCTGCGATCTGTGAAAATGTCGCCATTTTCGAGGCCTGCTGGGGGGCCCAGCACAGTGAGGGCGACGCGCAGATTCAAATTAGACCTCGCCATCCCTGGGGGGGCTGCGATCTGTGAAACTGTCGCCATTTTCGAGGCCTGCTGGGGGGCCCAGCACAGTGAGGGCCACGCGCAGATTCAAATTAGACCTCGCCATCCCTGGGGGGCTGCGATATGCGAAACTGTCGCCATTTTCGAGGCCTGCTGGGGGGCCCTGCACAGTGAGGGCCACGCGCGGATTCAAATTAGACCTCGCCATCCCTGGGGGGCTGCGATCTGCGAAACTGTCGCCATTTTCGAGGCCTGCTGGGGGGCCCAGCACAGTGAGGGCCACGCGCAGATTCAAATTTGACCTCGCCATCCCTGGGGGGCTGCGATCTGCGAAACTGTCGCCATTTTCGAGGCCTGCTGAGGGGCCCAGCACAGTGAGGGCCACGCGCGGATTCAAATTAGACCTCGCCATCCCTGGGGGGCTGCGATCTGCGAAACTGTCGCCATTTTCGAAGCCTGCTGGGGGGCCCAGCACAGTGAGGGCCACGCGCAGATTCAAATTAGACCTCGCCATCCCTGGGGGGCTGCGATCTGCGAAACTGTCGCAATTTTCGAGGCCTGCTGGGGGGCCCAGCACAGTGAGGGCCACGCGCTGATTCAAATTAGACCTCGCCATCCCTGGGGGGCTGCGATCTGCGAAACTGTCGCCATTTTCGAGGCCTGCTGGGGGGCCCAGCACAGTGAGGGCCACGGGCAGATTCAAATGAGACCTGGCCATCCCTGCGGGGCTGCGATCTGTGAACCTGTCGCCACTTTCGAAGCCTGCTGTGATCCCCGTTTTCGAAGTGGCTAGGAGTGCTCAGGAATTGTAAATCATCAGCTTTATCAAGCCCGTTTCCTGTAGCCAGTGTCCTGCGAGTCTCCCGAATTCCGTCTGCAGACATATGTAACCCTCGCTCCGTCATCGCCCCCTTATAAAGTATCCTAAACTATTTGCGCCCCGCTTTTGCGCAGGGGTTGGGTACGTCGCCAGGGGTAGGTCCCAACCCGTACCTTGGTTGGGTATTTAGTTTGAATAGAGCCAGTGTGGTCGGTCCCGTCTCATCCCGCCTCTTCCTGTTCTTGGCTGCGGGGGGCTGCGATCTGTGAAACTGTCGCCACTTTCGAGGCCTGCTGGGGGCCCAGCACAGTGACGCCACGCGCGGACCCAAATTAGACCTCGCCATCCCTGGGGGGCTGCGATCTGTGAAACTGTCGCCACTTTCGAGGCCTGCTGCGGGGCCCAGCACAGTGACGCCGCGTGCGGACCCAAATTAGACCTCGCCATCCCTGGGGGGCTGCGATCTGTGAAACTGTCGCCACTTTCGAGGCCTGCTGGGGGGTCCAGCATAGAGGGTAATCGCGGCAGATTCAAATTAGACCTCGCCATCCCTGGGGGGATGCGATCTGCGAAACTGTCGCCATTTTCGAGGCCTGCTGGGGGGCCCAGCGCAATGAGGGCAACGCGCGGATTCAAATTAGACCTCGCCATCCCTGGGGGGCTGCGATCTGCGAAACTGTCGCCATTTTCGAGGCCTGCTGGGGGGCCCAGCACAGAGAGGGCCACGCGCAGAGTCAAATTAGACCTCGCCATCCCTGGGGGGCTGCGATCTGTGAAACTGTCGCCACGTTCGAGGCCTGCTGGGGTGCCCAGCACAGTGACGCCACGGGCGGATTCAAATTAGACCTCGCCATCCCTGGGGGGCTGCGATCTGTGAAACTGTCGCCACTTTCGAGGCCTGCTGGGGGGCCCAGCGGAGTGACGCCCTACGGGGATTCAGATTAGACCTCGCCATCCCTGGGGGGCTGCGATCTGCGAAACTGTCGCCACTTTCGAGGGCTGCTGGGGTGGCCAGCGGAGTGACGCCCTACGGGGACTCAGATTAGACCTCGCCATCCCTGGGGGGCTGCGATCTGTGAAACTGTCGCCACTTTCGAGGCCTGCTGGGGGGTCCAGCACAGTGAGGGCCACGCGCGGATTCAAATTAGACCTCGCCATCCCTGGGGGGCTGCGATCTGCGAAACTGTCGCCATTTTCGATGCCTGCTGGGGGGGCCCAGCACAGTGAGGGCCACGCGCGGATTCAAATTAGACCTCGCCATCCCTGGGGGGCTGCGATCTGCGAAACTGTCGCCATTTTCGAGGCCTGCTGGGGGGCCCAGCACAGTGAGGGCCACGCGCGGATTCAAATTAGACCTCGCCATTCCCTGGGGGGCTGCGATCTGCGAAACTGTCGCCATTTTCGAGGCCTGCTGGGGGGCCCAGCACAGTGAGGGCCACGGGCAGATTCAAATGAGACCTCGCCATCCCTGCGGGGCTGCGATATGCGAAACCTGTCGCCACTTTCGAGGCCTGCTGTGATCCCCGTTTTCGAAGTGGCTAGGAGTGCTCAGGAATTGTAAATCATCAGCTTTATCAAGCCCTTTTCCTGTAGCCAGTGTCCTGCGAGTCTCCCGAATTCCGTCTGCAGACATATGTAACCCTCGCTCCGTCATCGCCCCCTTATAAAGTATCCTAAACTATTTGCGCCCCGCTTTTGCGCAGGGGTTGGGTACGTCGCCAGGGTAATTGTTTTGTGTTTTTTTGTTTTTTGTTTTTTTTTAGGGAGAATATGGGAGCAGACACCGAAACTGTACACCACGCGGCTGGGGCGGACAAATCCTGCCCCCCAAGACAGGCAGCGGCCAAGATGTGGTGTTCGACTATACTATTGCATGGTTCCGCCATTGCAAGACCACTTCGCCGCCGGGGGCCGCGGACGTGGTAAACTTCAGCAGTATACATTGTGATGAAGTCTCGGGCCGAAGGCCCTGCCGCCCCACCGACACTGTCTGGGGGCGCGATGAGGTAGAATGGTCTGCAAAGAAAAACGAAACAGGAACGGGAAGAAGGGGAGATTGGGAGGAGGATAGTCGTATCCTCTTCCTCATATCCGGAGGTGCCCGCAGACTTCCGAACGTGTTGCAAGGGTTCCAGAAGGCGTCTTGGGGGTAGGGGGAAGGGGCAGGGCAGGAGGGAAGGTCATGAGGACGAGGAGGGGAGGAGGATCAGGAGGAGGAGGAGCAGGAGGAAAAGCCCTTCCTCTCTCCTCTCTCATGGGGTCGCTGGGAAGGGGAGGGGAGGACGAAACAATGGTGAAACCTGCGATCAAGAAAGGCCCATGCTGGCTCCAGCTCTGCCCTCTGGGAATAGGAAGGGGAAGAGGAGGAACGGGGAGAAGAATAATAGGAAGGGGAAGAGGAATAGGAAGGGGAAGAGGAGGAAGAGGGAATAGGAAGGGGAAGAGGAAGGGAACGGGAAGGGGAAGAGGAAGGGGAAGAGGAAGGGGAGTAGGAAGGGAAGAGGAGGAAGGGGATGAGACCAAGGCATTCCCAAAACTGAACGGACCTTCCGCAACGTGGCGGCTTCCCAACCCAAGGGGGCGTTCCGCAGCGCCGCTGGTGCCTGGGCGTTCCTGACCAGGCCTTCCGCAACATGGTGGTTTCCCGATCTAGGGGTGCGTTCCGCAGCGCCGCCTGTGCCTGGGTTTCGCACCGGGCCTTCCGCAACATGGTGGTTTCTCAAATTGACCTTCCGCGACACGGACGCTTCTCAACTTATTGGGGCGTTCAGCAGCGCCGGTGGATCCTGGGCCTTCGCAACTGGGCCTTCCGCAGCGTGGTGGTTTCCCAACCTATGGGGATGGGGGCGTTCCGCGGCGCCGCCAATGCCTAAGCTTCCCTAGGCCGGCTTTCCGCAACACGGTAATGGTCCAACCTGGGGACCGCCCCGCAACGCAACCCGTGCCCAGCCCAGGCCTTCTTAATGGAAGTTTCCTTCATCTGGCGGCTTCACAACCGCCCCGACTGGGTGTCCGCCCGCCGGATCTGCCCGACCATTAAGGTCCGCCCGCCCGACCCGGCCGTCAGTGTGCCACGCTCCGCTCGAAGGATCCCGAACTGTAATGTCCCGCCGACTCAACTGATCCGCCCGCTCGTTGGCGTTCGCCCGCCCGACCCGCCCGCCAAGGTGAAACGTCCTGCTCGATGGGCTCGAAAAGTGAATGTCCCACCCCACCCGACCAGCCCTCCCTTCAGGGCCCGCACGACCCCGCCTGACCCGCCCGTTAGGTCCCGCCCGCCCGATCCGCCCGACCCTATCTGCCCGCCCGCCCGACCCGCCCAAATGCAGCGCCGTTCTCATCGGATTCCAACTCATCAACCCCCGCCCGTTACCTTCCCGGGTCCGCCAGCCGGAACCGCCCGTCAGGGCCTTCCCAAACTGAGCGAGCTTTCCGCAACGCGGGGCTGGGCGTTCCCCATCGAACCAGGCCTTCCGCAACACGACGCCCAGCCTTTTCGAATTGACTGGGCCTTTTGCAACGCGACGTTTCACAATCTGTGTGAAGGCCGCTTGGCCTTCAAAGGTGCACGAGCCAGGGGTGGGGCAGGGTGGATGGAAGGATGGAGGACAAGAATCGCCTGTGCTGGCACGGCACCTGACAGGTGGGAATGAAAAGCAGCGCGCCTCGATCCTCTGATGCCGCATCTCAAGGGGGACGAATGCGAATCAGAAAAGTAAGACGACAAGGAGCGGCAGGAGTGGCGAGGGGGAGGGTGTAGAGGTGGTAGTCCTAACAGTAGTAGTAGAAGTAGAAGTAGTAGTAGTAGTAGTAGTAGTAGTAGTAGTAGTAGTAGTAGTAGTAGTAGTAGTAGTAGTAGTAGTAGTAGTAGTAGTAGTAGAAGTAGTAGTAGTAGTAGTAGTAGTAGTAGTTGAATAGTAGTAGTAGTAGTAGTAGTAGTAGTAGTAGTAGTAGTAGTAGTAGTAGTAGTAGTAGTAGAAGTAGTAGTAGTAGTAGTAGTAGTAGTAGTGGTGGCAGTAGTAGTAGTAGAGAAGTAAGGGAGAGTAGCAATGGTTAGTTCGCAGTCTAGTTAGTAGTATGTAGTAGTATTAGTAGTAGTGGTTGGTTAGTAGTAGTAGGGGTCTCGTCGTCGTCGTCGTAGGTCGTAGTGTTAGTAGTAGTAGTATTAGTAGCAGTAGTAGTTAGTAGTAGTAGTAGTAGTAGTAGTAGTAGTAATAGAAATCGTAGTAGTAGTAGTATGTAGTTAGTAGTCAAGAGCGCCCCTCAGCTACACCAGTAGTAGTAGTAGTAGTAGTAGTAGTAGTAGTAGTAGTAGTAATCGTCATAGTAGTGGTAGTGGTAGTAGTCGTAGTAGTAGTCGTAGTAGTAGTAGTAGTAGTAGTAGTAGTAGTAGTAGGAGTAGTGGTAGTAGTAGTAGTAGTAGTAACACAATTCATTGTGATAATAGTAGTAGTAGTAGCAGTAGCAACAGTATTCTAACTAGAAATAGTAGTACTAGTCGTAGTAGTAGTCGTAGTAGTCAGTCGTAGCAGTAGGAGTAGTAGTACCCAGTAGTAGTAGTAGTAGTAGTAGTAGTAGTAGTAGTAGTAGTAGTAGTAGTAGTAATAGTAGTAGTAGTAGTCGAAGGGTATTAGTAATAGTAGTAGTAGTAGTAATAATAGTAGTTGGAGTAGTAGTCGTAGTTGTAGTAAAGCTAGTAGTCGTCGTAATCGTGGTGGTGGTGGTGGCAGTAGAAAAAATAATCATTGTAGTGGCAGTGGTAGTGGTAGTGGTGGCGGTAGTGGTAGTATCCGTAGTAATAGTAGTAGTAGTCGTAGTAGTAGTAGTAGTAGTGGTGGTAGTAGTAGTAGTAGTAGCAGTAGTAGTAGTAGTAGTAGTAATAGTAGTAGTAGTAGTAGTAGTAGTAGTAGTAGTAGTAGTCGTTGAAATCTTCTTAGTAGTAGTAACAATAAAACTTACCCCGTGACGTACGCAACCCATTTGTATCACTGGAAACGAGGAGTTGGCCGAAACTTGCATGGACAATCAACTTGAGGTGTAAGCTACTTGGGACACGCGCCTATGGCATGATGCGCAGGGGAACCATACAAAAACAAGGGGCAACAGCTACAGGCTCGAAGAGGACATGGGGAATCGGGAACGCAAGGCATGAGAAAAACGTGCGGGAAGCCGAACCATCAGCACGGCAGCAACAGAGGGAAGGTGACTGCAGGAGGAGAACAAGGACGAAAGCGGCATCTAATTTGAGTCTGCGGTGGGTACCCACGGTGCTGTGCCCCTCAGCAGCCCTCGAAAGTGGCGACAATTTCACAGATCGCAGCCCCCCAGGCCCCCAGGGATGGCGAGGTCTAATTGAATCTGCGTGTGGCGTCACTGTGCTGGGCCCCCCAGCAGCCTCGAAAGTGGCGAATTTCACAGATCGCAGCCCCCCAGGGATGGCGAAGGAATCCTGCGAATGGCTGGGCCCCCCAGCAGGCCTCGAAAGTGGCGACAGTTTCACAGATCGCAGCCCCCCGGGGATGGCGAGGTCTAATTTGAATCCGCGTGCGGCGTCACTGTGCTGGGCCCCCCAGCAGGCCTCGAAAGTGGCGACAGTTTCACAGATCGCAGCCCCCCAGGGATGGCGAGGTCTAATTTGAATCCGCGGTGAGTACCCACTGTGCTGGGCCCCCCAGCAGGCCTCGAAAGTGGCGACAGTTTCACAGATCGCAGCCCCCCAGGGATGGCGAGGTCTAATTTGAATCAGCGGTGGGTACCCACTGTGCTGGGCCCCCCAGCAGGTCTCGAACGTGGCGACAGTTTCGCAGATCGCAGCCCCCCAGGGATGGCGAGGTCTA
Organism: Prorocentrum cordatum; assembly: GCA_963575745.1. Classification (NCBI taxonomy): domain Eukaryota; class Dinophyceae; order Prorocentrales; family Prorocentraceae; genus Prorocentrum; species Prorocentrum cordatum. Next base: position 24,757 of record CAUYUJ010001240.1, read on the forward strand.
ATTTGAATCCGCGGTGGGTACCCACTGTGCTGGCCCCCCCCAGCAGGCCTCGAACGTGGCGACAGTTTCACAGATCGCAGCCCCCAGGGACGGCGAGGTCTAATTTGAATCCGCGGTGAGTACCCACTATGCGGGCCCTCCCAGCAGGCCTCGAACGAGGCGATAGTTTCACTGATCGCAGCCCCACAGGGATGGCGATGTCTAATTTGAACCCGCTGTGAGTACCCACTGTGCTGGGCCCCCC
>CAUYUJ010001240.1:40000-103506 GCA_963575745.1 Prorocentrum cordatum
TCCTCCTCCTCCTCCCTCTCCTCCTCCTCCTCCTCCTCCTCCTCCACCTCCTCCTCCTCCTCCTCCTCCTCCTCCTCCTCTGGGGGAGGAGGCGTGCCCCCGCTGGAGGCCCCCAGAAACGCTGCCTCCAAATGGCGCCCCGCGTCCCGCCCGACAAAGTCCTCAGAATCCGCGACCGCGCCGCGGCCAGGCGTCTCCTGTGGTCTCCTGTGCTCCCCGGACTGGTGGGATGCTGCCGTATTGCGTCCTGCTCTGGAAGGCCCCGTGCGAGACCTCGGCCCTCCCGTGCTCTGGCGCGCCCTCGCCACACGATGTCAAAAGGGCCCAGCTTCGCAGCGAGACGCCCTGGCCCCGCGCCGCAGCGACGCACGCCGCAAGAGACGGCGCCGGTCTCGTATAGCGGGGCGGCCCCAGCGTCGCCGCGCGACGAAAACGTTACAACGACTCCCCAGCATGGAGCAACCGCGACGCGCATCCGCCGCCCGCCCCCGAACCGTCGCAACGAAACCGCCCTGGCGCGCCCAGCGCATTCCCCCGGCGCCCCACCCCACGGCCGCCCCGAGAAGCGCCCCGAGAAGCGCCCCGAGAAGCGCCCCGAGAAGCGCCCCGAGAAGCGCGCTATGGACGGGCGGCGCCGCGCCTCTCGCCCAGCGCCCCGGGCAGCAGGACCACCCACCTGTCGCGCCAGAGATCTCTGCGGGCCATCTGGGCGACTCCCGAGAAGCCCCGGGCGCTCCCCGAATGGCCCTCGCACAGATCGTTGAGGCTGCAGAAGGCAGCCAGCGGTAATCTGGTGGGCCTGTTCTTCAGCCCGAATGCCACACGAGAAGGCCGCCGCCCCCCCCCAGGAGCAACGAAAATCCAAACATGTGCCCAAAGAGTTGCACAGTACGAAGAATTTGTCGGCCATGGCTCGAGTAGCAGACCGATCTCAGGCGTTCCGATCCTCCAAACTAGTGCTTTCAATGCTGCTGAAGCTCCCGGTACACATAAAAACTCTGTAGCTGCTCCATATCTCGGGATCAACTCGAAAAACCGAGCATATGCCCAAACAAGTTGCAGAGTGCGAGTAGTTTTTCGAACATAACTCGAGGAGCAAACCGATCTCATGCTATTAGAGCATCTGAACGAAAGCTTCTGATGCCTCTGAACCTATTCGTATAAATGAAACATCTGTAGCTGCTCTAAATATTGGAAAGAGCGTGTTCTACCGCTGCTGGCGGAAAACCGGGGGGGGTCACTACCGGTTCGAACCCCTCCCCCCCCCCCCCTCCGGAAAACCGGGGGGGGGTCACTACCGGTTCGAACCCCTCCCCCCCCCCCCCCCCCCCCCCACCCCCTCCCCCCCCCCCCCCCCCCCAGCTCCTCCCCCCCCCCCTCGAAAACCGAGTGGGGGTGCGGACAGTGGTGGGGACGGTGTTGGTGGGGACAGTGGTGAGGGGACAGCGGGACAGTGGTGGGGACGGTGGGGGGACAGTGGGACAGTGGTGGGGACGGTAGTGGTGGGGACAGTGGTGGGGACAATGGTGGGAACAGGGGGGACAGTGGACACTGGTGGGAACGGTGGTGGTGGGGACAGTGGTGTGGGGACAGTGGGAATGAGGTGGAAACACTGGGACAGTGGAGGGTACAATGGTGGTGGGGACACTGGTAAAGGTGGTGGCGAGGACGGCGGTGGGACAATGGGACAGAGGTACAGTGGGGACAGTGGTGGGGACAGTGGGGACAGTGGTGGGAACAGTGGGACAGCTCAGTGGGACAGCGGAGGAGTCAGTGGGACAGTGGGGACAGTGGGGATAGGCAGTGGTTGGGTCCGTGGAGACAGTGGGGAGAGTGGAACCGTGGTGGGAACAGTTGTGGGAACAGTGGGGACAGTGCGACAGTGGTGGGGGCACTGGTGGGGACAATAGGGACGGTGGTGGAACCAGTGGGGACAGTGGTGGTGGTGAGGACAGTGGTGCTGGGAACACCAGTGGGGGATGTGATGCGGACGGTGGTGGGGACCGGGAGTCGTTTGCTGGCGGTGAGTAGGGGGGGGGGGGGGGGGGGGGGGTTCGAACCGGTAGTGACCCCCCCGGTTTTTACGGATCCGGAGGGGGGGGGGGGGGGGAGGGGTTCGAACCGGTAGTGACCCCCCCCAGTTTTCGAAGGGGAGGGGGGGGGGGGGAGGGGTTAGGGGAGGGGGGGGGTTTGCGGGGGAGAGGGGGGGGGGGGGGAGGGGTTCCAGCAGGGGGGGGGGATTTTCGGAGGGGGGTGGGGGGGGAGACCCCCGGGTTCCGGAGGAAAAGGTTGGCAATTTTCCATAGTAAAGCGGCGGTGGATCACGCTCTCTCAAATATTGAGATCAAGTCGAAAAAACGAACAGTTAGCTCAAACAGTTGCAGAGTGCGAACAGGTTTTCGGCCAGAGCTTGACAAACATGCTGAGTTTAGGCGTCCCGATCCTCTAGACTGGAGTTTCCGATGCTGCTGAAGCTATCGGTACACATGAAGAAACCTCCGTGACTGGTCTATGAACCCAACGTACACATAAGATACTATTTTCTGAAGGTCGGTTCCTGGAAATGAATCCATATAAATGTTCGAGCTACGGCTCTGAAGCTTTCACCCGCGGAGTCTAAAGATTCTAATGCTCGGCGCGAAAATCTTGATTCTCAACATGAATGTTTTAATTTTCGAGCAACCTTCCAAAAACCGACGCCAGGTCACCACAGTGTCCTTTCTGCCGCCGGTCCGCATCTGTGCCACATATTGGCGGCGCGCACAAGGGGGTGGAGGGAAGGGGGGGGCTTCTTAGAAGGGGGCCGCTTCTTAGAAGGCGCCGGCCTTACATCTGCAAAGAAGGCCCGCGCCTTCTAAGGAGCAGGGGTGCTTCTAAGAAGCCTTCCCCCCTCCCCCTACCCCCTGCTGCGCGTGGCCAGGTCGGCCCCAAACGCCTTCGCGCCCTCCAGATCTGCCCAGGAGGCCGCCAGGACGTCCCAAGAAGGCTCCAAGAGCACTCCCGAGAAGGGCCCCACGAGGCAAGATGCATTGACTTCAATTTCGCTTGTAAAAGATTGAAGCGCTCTCGCCCTTTCCGCTCCCCGCTGCTCCACGACGGCCCAAGAGCCCCCAACGATCGCCCAAAGAGGGCCCCAGAGGCCTCCAAGAGGGCCCCCAAGCAGCCCAAGAGGACCCCAAGATACCCCATAGCGCTTCCAAGACGAGCCCAAGAGGCCCCCGAGACGGCTCAAAGAGGGTGCCCAGCCGGGGGGCCCGAACGGACATTTCGAGCCTTCGGCACCGAGAGGCTCACAGGAGGCCCCAAGAGGTTCCCAAGATGCCCCCAAGAGGCTCCCAAGAGGCCCCTGAGAGGCCCACAAGAGATCCCCAGGAAGCCCCCAAGAGGCCCCCAGAGGCTCCGAAGAGGCCCCCATGAGGCTCCCAAGAGGCCCCAGAATCCCTCCCCAGAGGCGCCCGAGAGCCTTCCGACGAGACCTCAAGAAGCATCCCTCTGGCCCACGTCGTCGTCGTCGTCGTCGTCGTCGTCGTCGTCGCCACCGCCGTTGTTGTCGTCGTCCCCCTTCAGGATCGGCGGCACCGGCCGTAAGGTCTCCGCAAAAAAGAACAACATATACCAAATACAATGAACAGAACAGGCCAACCCAACATTCTGGCCGGCGAGTGTTCGAGGGGGCACCCGGGGCCGTCACGCGTGACATCCCCGTGTCCCCAGGCTTGGGAGAGCCGCGGTGAGGATAGGGAAGATGATGATGACGAGGAAGAGGATGTGCAGGAGGACGAGGAAACAGGAAGAGGAGGAGGAGGACGAGGAGGAACAGGAGGAGGAGGAGGAGGAGGAGGAACAGGAACAGGAACAGGAGGAACAGGAGCAGGAGGAACAAGAACAGGAGGAGGAGGAGGAGGAGGAGGAGGAGGAAGACAGCCGTCACATATAGCACTTTTCATCTCCACTTCTTGAGGAGCTCTCCTGGGGCTCGCTAGGGCCGTTTGGGAACTTGAATTGGCCTCCTGCCCTGCGGTGCAGTCTTGGGGAGTCCTTGGGGTCGTCTTGGGGCCGTCCTTGGGCCGCCTCGGGGGTCTCTGAGGCCGTCTTGCGGCTCTCGTGGGGCGTCCTAGGACCCTCTTGGCCGTATGCTCGTTTTCTCGGGTCCATCGCGGAGCCGTCTTGGGCTGGGCGACCTTGAGCTGACGGAAGCCCGGAAAAGAGAGAACGCGAGAATCTCTCAAACACCTGATGATACACTGTGATTTTGGCTTCGTCAGGCCCTGTTGAGGGTCCTCTTGTGGCCCTCTTGGTGTTGATGGTCATGCTCGTCTTCCTTATCTTCATCATGTTCATCATCCTTATTATGCTCATCATGTTCATCCTCCTTATCCTCATCATCATGTGTCTCATCGTCCTCGTGCGCGTTCTCCGTACCTTCGTCATGCTAATCCTTATCATCGTCACCCGCCTCATCATCCTCATCGCTGTCTCCAACCTCCTTATCCTCCTCACCCTTGTCCTCCCAGCTAACTCCTTCCATTTCTAGCCTATTGCTCGTCGCAATGCTCACCCTGCTAATCGCAACCTTCTCGCACACTTCCCCGTCAGCCTCATCGCCATTCCCCCTCATCCTCGTTGAATTGTTCCCATCCTCGGCCTCGCCCGCCTATTCTGCTAATCCATCCTGCCCCCTTCCCCCCGTCCCCCCTTTCGGTACCCGACCGCTCGGTGCCAAATCCCACGAGCCGTTGGGCAGGGAGGAAGCGTTGAAAAACGCATGCTTTTCTACCCATTCTATCTGAATCGAGCTGCGGATACTTGCGAGCGTCTGCCTTCGATGCGAGTGCCAGATCGGTAAAAATACATCGGTCATCGGTGACCTCCATGCGTCACCCTCCAAACGCTGAACACTGGTTGCTTTTCCAACAGGTTCCATAGATCTGGTCATCCCTTGCCTGGAGTTCCCCCACGATGGCTCGAATCGAAGATGTGGTACAGCCCATGTGACTGCGGCGGAAGGAAGAAGTTGCGCACGGAAAAAGAAGACACGCCCTCCTGGCAGTGTTCGTGATCGCCGCTTGCGAAACAGCTGGGCAGGGCATGCCTCTTTCGCGTCCTCCGTCGCCTACCCCTCTCTCGCTTTCCCCTGTTCGCTGCCACATGTTCACTGCGCTCCCCGATGTATGCCTCCCCCCCTTGGTGGTCTTGCCTGTTCCTTGGTAGTCTTGCCTGTTCCTGTCCCCCATGGGTGGGGGCCAGAGCTGGAGTTGTTTTGTTTGTTGTGTGCTCTCCCTCTCTCTCTCTCTCTCTCTTACTATATAACTTTATATGAATATCAGCTTCACCCACATCGTGGAACTTTCGCGGGCTGCTGATCGGATCCGATCCGATCCGATGCACGCTGGAAGGCCGTTCCAGAAAGGCTCCGCCAGAACGTGCCGATCGAGGAAGAAGAACTATGCACATGCACCGATGCTTGCCAGGCCCATCCTGAGCCCAGGATCGGTGCATACGCCCTCCTACCCTGGCCAGGAAGGCAGATGCACCGATCCTGGGGCACGGATGGGCCTTGCCAGGATCGGTGCATGGGCATAGTTCTCATCGCCCGAGCCAAGAAGAGGCCCGTGGAAAAAGCAGGAGGGGCCGGGAGGGGGCAGGGCAAGCTAAGAAACGAGAGCGCCGCGCGATGCCCACCCGCTGAACTGGCCTGGGGCCGCCAGGCCGAGTGGCTGGCCGCGTGTCCTCCTCCTGCGCCTCCTCCTCCTCCTTCTCCGCCTCCTGCTTCCTCCTCCTCCGCCTCCTCCTCCTCCTCCTCCTCCGCCTCCTCCTCCTCCTCTCCCTCCTCTTCCTCCTCCTCCTCCGCCGCGCGGGTGCCCGCGCGTGCTGTAGCTTTGCTCCTTCTGCGGCGCGCTCACGGGGGCGCTCCACCTCCGTGCTCAAGGCAGCGCACTGATGGCGGACGCGAGACCCGTGCGCCCTCGTCGCCCTGGGATCTCTTGAGAGGCCTGCCTCTTTGGGGGCCTCTTGGCGGCCTCGCGGGGACAGCCGGACCCGTGTGGGGGGCCTCCGTAGGGGGAACAGCTACCTGGCAGGGAAAGGGTTCAAACTGTCCTTTCGGGCTCCCCCTCTTGGACCTCCTTTCGATGCGTCTTGGCCGCTCTTGGGCCGTCTCGGGCGCATCGGTGGCCGTCTTGCCTCGATACGATCAGCCGATCAGCGGCCGAGCAGCCGACCAGCCGATCAACCGATCAGTCTTGTCGGCTGATCGGCTGCTCGGTCGCTCGGATGCTCGGTCGCTGGTCGGTTGATCGGCTGGGCTCGGATACCACCCTGGGAAGCCGTGGCCACGATAAACATACAAACATACAGTGTCGACAGGCATCGATAACAAAAAAGGCAACACCGAACCTTCAAACAAGATGAAAATATTTGAACTACTACTAGTACTAACACTGGTACTCGTACTATTACTACTACTACTTCTTCTTCTTCTACTACTACTACTACTACTACTACTACTACTACCACTACTACTACTACTATTACTACTACTACTACTACTACTACTACTACTACTACTACTACTACTACTACTACTACTACTTACTACTACTACTACTACTACTACTACTACTACTACTACTACTATACTACTACTACTACTACTACTACTACTACTACTACTACTACTACTACTACTACTACTACTACTACTACTACTACTACTACTACTACTATTACTACTACTACTACTACGACAACGACTACTACTACTAATTGTATTTCTACTTCTGCCGCTACTACTACTACTACTACTACTGCTGCTGCTGCTACTACTACTAATGAGAACACCCATACGAATACTAGATCAGTTATGAGCCACATAATTCAATAACTCAATACAATCAACAATATTATAATAAGAACATTATACGAATAGTACAAATGATATGTAGCATAACGTCGATGGCGTCGGGTTCCAACTTCGTCTCCCACATCTCGCTGAGAAGCACCAAAGCCCAGTGCCACTGACCGCCCTTCTCACAAGAGCTGATCCCAGCGTTGTAAACAATGACATTCGGAAGCAACTTCCCCTCCCACATCTCGTGGAGCAGCACCAAAGACCTCTGCCACTGCCCGCAATTCTCGCATACGCTAATACTGGCGCTGTAGCTAACTGAGGCTGACCCGTGGCCCACCGGCCACGAAATGTGTCCGATATTGCACGTTGGGTCAGGGCGGAGATGTTGCCAGGAAGCTGCCATGATGACATTGGCCGCGAACCTCGTCTCTGCCGTTGCTGCTTGCGGCTGCAGGGTGCTGTTGCCTGCTGCACGCTGCTGCTGCTGCTGCTGCTGCTGCTGCTGCTTGCCGCTGCTGCGTGCTGCCTCTGGTGCTGCCTACTGTTCGTTGTCGTCGCTGGGGGCTGCAAGTGGTTGCATCTCTGGACTCCTGCTGGCTGGACGGAGGCGGCTGCTCGTGGGCTGCCCGTGAATGGATCAAGGATCGATGAACGATGCATCGTTATAGGGGCTGGAGAAGCGAGAAACGATAAGCGAGGAGCCAGGAGCATGGAGCGAAAAGGGATGCGCGACTGGCGCGCACTATACCAGTGGGCTAACTCCACGATTGACAGCACCATCCTCTTGCTGCTGCTTGCGGCTGCCTGATGCTGCTGCTGCTGCTGCTGCTGCTGCTGCTGCCCGCAACTTGCCGATTGTGGCCGCTACTTCTTCCTGCTGCCTTCTGAGGGTGCCAGCCAATGTCTCGTGCCACCTCTCGTTGCTGCGGGTGCATTCTGCTGATGCTGCTGCTGGTTGCTGTGGCTGCTGTGGCTGCTGCTGCTGCTGCTGCTGCTGCTGCTGCTGCTGCTGCTGCTGCTGCTGCTGCTGCTGCTGCTGCTTGTGTGTTCTGCTTGCTGCTGCTGCCTGCTGCCGATTGTCTCGTCTGGCTGCCGTTGCCGCTGCTGAGCCTGCTGACCCTGCTCCTGCTGGCCCTGCTGCTGCTGCTGCTGCTGGCTGCGCTGCTTGCTCGCGGCGCTCGCTCGCTTGTCCTGCCTCGAGTCGCGCAGCCCTCTTGGGGCAATCTTGGCGCTGCCAGCCCACCTGGCGCGGTGCGCGGCTCTCGCGCGAGCCCTTCGCCGTCCGCGGGATGCTTGGCTTCGGCAGGATTGTGGGCCCGCGAGGCACGGCGGCATGGCTGTGGTCGTCGTCCGAGATGTTGTCGTCTTCAACTTCGGCCCAAGCCCCCGGCCGGCGATGCGCGCGCTCACCCGCGCGCACCATGTCCCGCGCATCTTCCTTCTGTCCTCATCAGTATCCTCGCCATTCTCTCAGTTCAAGACTGTCTCCTCCTCCAACTAGGGACGGCAAGTGTCCTATGTGATAGCCTTCTCCTCTTCCTCCTGCTTCTCTCCTCCTCCTCCTCCTCCTCCTCCTCCTCCTCCTCCTCCTCGTTCTCGGCCTTCCCGGCGGTGCTCGGAAGAGGTCGCCACGCAGAGCTGCGCGCTCCGCACCGCGGCGGGCCCTGCCGCGGGCAGCTGGACCCAGTGGAGGCCAGCCCACAAGAAACCTCCCACAAGAAACCCAACCCTGAGACCCCAGGACCTTCTACAAGAAACCTCCCACAAGAAACCCAATCCTGAGACCCCAGGACCTTCCACAAGAAACCTTCCACAAGAAACCCAATCCTGAGACCCCAGGACCTTCCACAAGAGACCTTCCACAAGAAACCCAACCCCTGAGACCCCTGCAAACGTCACGCCTTCCATCGCAAAACCATCGCAACCCCAGAAGCCCAGGGCGCCCTGGAGGCAGGCAGGGTGTTTCTTGGCATGGGCCTCCACTGGAATGCAGACAACGTGGGGCTCCAACGGCACCTCGCGCACCTCGCAGAACATGGCCCGAGCCCGATGCTACTGCTCACCCTTCCCGCACGCGCTGATCCCCGCGCTGTAGCTGACCAATGCTGGCCCGTGGAGTCCACGAAAGCTGAATAGAGATCGCCTGGGCTACATGGTTCCTAGCCTGGCAGCCTGAAAGCTGGTGGCCCGCTCACCTGCTGTGTGTATTGTTTGCTTCAATGCCTGCTCTCCCGCACGCTGCCACTTGCTGATGCTTGGTGTTTCTCTTCGCTGCTTTCTGCTGTTTGCTGCTTCTCGCCGCCGCGGACTAGTGTTTGCTGGTGCGGGATGCTGCTTGATGCGGCTTGGGGCTGCTGCGTGCTGCTGCACTGAGAGCTGCCTGGCACGTCCCCTTACCCAAGCAACACAATTGTCATGGAAATCGCGCTCGCCATTAGGGCGCTTTGCCGGGATGAATGACGATGTCCGCCTGCGTTACATGTGGAGTGGTTGTGGAGCCTCGGGGCCAGCTTGGCGCAATATTGGGTCTGTCCTTGGGGGCCTTGGCTGCGTGCTGCTGCTTATTGTTCATCGCTGCTGCCACGTGCTGGACCAACCTGGTGCTGCTTGCACTCGCCTGCTGCTGCTGCCTGTTCCTGCCGCTGCCTGAAGGTTTCAGGACACCGTCGGAACCTCTCGGGGCCTCTTGTGCCGTGTGGTTGTGGATGCCATGACAATGGACACTCGAGCAATGCTCTCCTTGAATTAAAGATGTGCTTAAACTGTTCATGAAAAATGGCCCCTTCCGGGGCCTCGTATCTGGCCTCGAAGACGGCGCGCTCCCCCGAAAATCCGTTCGCAGCATCTCCAATTTGGCTCCAACCAGCCGATCTATTGGCCCGCGCCCCTGTGGACATGACTGGGGTGGCCCCACGGGGATCACATCCACGGCAGCCAGCCTGATCTGATCGGAATCCCATCCCAGTGGCCACGACAGCTTACTCGAAGCGTGCCAAAGGTGAGGATCGCGGGATCGCTCGCGGGCCTGACTGCTTGCCTGCAGTCCTGCTTGCGAGCGATTTGTCCTGGGCGGCGAGCCTGGGAACCTGAAGCGTCGATGCTGGGATCTCCTGGGCACTCTTGGTGCGCTCTGCAACGGTCCTGGGGTGCTTTGGGTATGTCCTTGTATCTGGGGCGGCCTGACAAGGACGCGTGTTTCCGAGGCGGCCAGCCGGGCAACGTGAACCTTCGAAGCTGGGATCTCTTGGGGGTCTCTTGGAGCCCTATCGAGCGACCTTTGGATCATCGTGGGCATTCTGACAGCCCTGGAGGAAGGAGCGAGTAGAGATATGGCCTATATTGAGGCGATATGGTAGCCACCTTGGAGCTTTCTTGGAGCCACGTGGGGCCATGTTGGGTACTTCATGGGCTTTTGCGGGGCCTCTCCGTCTAATCGTAGAGGGTTGCTGGGGGGTCTCGCCTGGCCTTTCTGGGAATCAGCAGGCCTTCTGGCAGAGTAGTGGGGCCGTCGTGGGGCGCTCTTGGACCGTGTTGGAGCTGCATTGGCCCATCTTGGAGGCCAGCTTGCATTGGCCATCTTGCGGGCCTCCTGGGCTCTCTTGGAGGCCTCTGTGGCAGCTCTTCCAGTCCTCGGAAGAAGAGAAACGACAGCGCGGCAGGTGGTCAGACACCACAGGGAAGCCAGCCTGGGAGCCCCGCACGCCCTCCGTGGAGCCTGTCGGGGCCGCCTCGTCTCCATCTGGAGGCACCCGGGGCCGCCTCGGGATCCTCTTTCGAGGTCCTGGGCGCCTGCCGGGGAACCTCTCGGTCATAGGGGGAAAACAAACCTACCTCGCTTTTGACCACCCTCGCTTCCAAGAGATACCAAACGATGCCAAACTACGGCCTGTACTGTTCCGGCTGCTTGACGAGGAGGCGCGTGGTATGACTTGGTTTTGCCTGGAAGCGAAAGCGGGGTAGGTAATTCACGCTCTAAGGTAAACCAGAAAACAGACGACACCACCCCACCTGCGGCCCCACGGGCCGCAGCGTATACCAGGACATCTGGCGCGGGTTTTTGCGTATACGCTACGGCCCCAGGTGGGCCGTAGCGCGACACGGAGGGCCGTAGGTGGGGTGGTGTCGTTTGTTTTTGTTGGCCGACTCGGGCCAACTTGTCACCATCTCGAGGCATCTGGGGCCGCCTTGGGGCGCCTCTTTTGAGGTCCTGGGCGCCTCCCGGAGGATCTCTCGGGGCCAGCTTGCCACCATCTCGAGGCATCTGGGGCCGCCTTGGGCCAACTTTCTTTCGAGGTCCTGGGCGCCCGCCGGAGGATCTCTCTCGGGGCCAATTTGCCACCATCTCGAGGAATCTGGGGCCGCCCTGGACCAATTTTCTTTCGAAGTCCTGGGCGCCCGCCGGAGGATCTCTCGGGGCCAACTGGTCACCATCTCGAGGCATCTGGGGCCGCCTTGGGGCGCCTCTGCCGCGGTCCTGGGCGCCCGCCGGAGGATCTCTCTCGGGGCGGACTTGCCACCATCTCGAAGCATCTGGGGCCGCCTTGGGCCAACTTTCTTTCGAGGCCCTGGGCGCCCGCCGGAGGATCTCTCGGGGCCAACTTGCAACCATCTCGAGGCATCTGGGGCCGCCTTGGGCCAACTTTCTTTCGAGGTCCTGGGCGCCCGCCGGAGGATCTCTCGGGGCCAACTTGCCACCATCTTGGAGACCTTTTTTTGTTTGTTTGAATCGGCGATAACCTGGGTTATCCCGGAAGGGGGGTGGGGAGGGGGCGGGCCGACATCCTAACCCTCGCGCTGTGGGCAGCCCTGCATGTGCCCGCGCACCCCCTCCCGCGGACCTGCACAACCGGCAAGGTCCGGTGATCCTGGGGGGGGGGGAGGGGGGGCAAGCCCGATGACCTGGGTTATCGCCCGACCCTGAAAAACCTGGGGGGTATGGGGGGGCAAGCCTGATAACCTGGGTTATCGCCTGGCCCTGAAAAACCTGGGGGGGGGAGGGGGGGCAAGCCCGATAACCTCCCAGACATGCGACGTCCTGATTTTTTCAGGACGGCGTCCCCGAAAGTCCAGACCCTTTCCCAGGGCCGGTTTTTCATCCTGAGTCGTTTTTTGACGGTCCCGGGGCCCGGCGAGGGCCTCTGGAGGCCTAAAATAGCGAAAAACTTCCCGTCCTAATTTTTTGGCGACGCGAGCATGTCTGGGCTGGGTTATTGCCCGACCCTTAAAAAAACAGTCTCTTGAGGCATCGGGGGCCGCCTTGGGGCGCCCCTGCCGCGGTCCTGGGCGCCCGCGGGAGGATCTCCTGGGCCAGGGCCGCACGCAGCCCTCGGAGGGCTCCACTGAACTGTCCCGCCAGGTCGTGGCACACTCTCAGAGACGACGAGGAGGAGGAGGAGGAGGAGGAGGAGGAGGAGGAGGAGGAGGAGGAGGAGGAGGAGGAGGAGGAGGAGGAGGGAGGAGGAGGAGGAGGAGGAGGAGGAGGAGGAGGAGGAGGAGGAGGAGGGAGGAGGAGGAGGAGGAGGAGGAGGAGGAGGAGGAGGAGGAAGAGGAGGAGGAGGAGGAGGAGGAGGAGGAGGAGGAGTGGGAGGAGGAGGAGGAGGAGGCGAGCAATCCAGCAGTAGAGACCATTCATGCTCTGTTGTTCGAGGCGGCTTCAAGCGGGGACCCGGCGGTTGAGGAGCGCCCCTCGGCTCAACCAGATCCCGCCGAGGCCAGGGCAGCCAGCTTTCTCACACGCGCCGAGCCCAGAGCTGTAGCTGACTGCGGCTGTCCTGTGGACTACAGGGCAGTTTGTTATACATAGGATTTCCAAACATATATGTTTTAATACATGATCGATGTATGCATAAATTTATGCATGAACTCATCGTTGCTTGTAGTACTAAATCCCTGAATTTGTTATACATGATCCGCACGCGGAGCATGTATAAAAAAACGGCACTGTACCGTCCGCGAAAGCTTACTGCAATGCCGTGGTGAAGATCGATTGCCTGCTTGCCTGCCTGCTGTCCTGCTCGCGTGGTTGCCAGCTGTTGGTCGGGCTGTTTGTGGCTTCGTCGCCTGCGTCCATTCTTTCTGTTTTGCTTCATTATTTTAAAAGGGGCCCTGGGACACACAAATAAATAGACACAACTAATGTATCCCCCATACTTTCCGGCACTTTCTGGGTTTTCATCTTCCCCCCCAGATCCCATACTTTCCCTATTTTCTGTGGAATCAACGAGTAATTGTGTCTGTGTGTTTCTGTCCCTCCTGATGTTTGCTCTCTTTCTCTCTTTCTTGCTGATTGTTTGCTCGCCCTTTCGTTACCGATTGCTGCTGGTTGCCGCCTACCGACCGACCACGTACTGAGACGTGCAGCTGCTTGCTGCATCCTGTGGGTGTCGCCTGCCGCTGAGCCGATTGATGCCGCGTGCTGCGTGCGTGCTGCTTGCTGATGCAGCCTGCCACTGGTGATTGCTGCTGGTGCTGCTGGTGCTGCTGCTGCTGCTGCTTACATATGCTGCCTGCTAGTGCTGCGTGGTGCTGCGGCGTGCCGCTGCGTGCCGCTAGCTGCTGCTGCTTGCTGCTGCAGGGTGTGCTGCTACTCGCTGCTTCTGCTTGCTGATGCGGCGTGCTGCTGGTTGCTAGCTACTGTTCCAGCGATCCTGTCGCGGCGTATTCAGGGCGTGCTGGGGCCCTTTGGGGCCGTCTTGCGGTCCCTAAGGGCTCCTGGGGGTCCCAGTTTTGCCCCCTTCTCTAGGGGCCAGCTTGGGCCAACGTGGGCCTCCCTTGGGCTGTCTTGAAGCCATTCGGAGGCCTCTTTGGACAGTCTTGGTGCGCCTTGGGCCGTCCTGAAGGTTTCTTACAGCACTCTGAAGCCGTCCTGCTGTCACGGTGGGCCATATTGGAGACCTCTTAGGGCTTCTAGGGACGTCTCAAGTGCTCCTGGATGTGTGCTTTGTGGCGAAAGCCACTCTTGACGTCTGTTCGGGCCTGTCTTGGGGCATACCTGGCGCATCCCGGACCCGCAAGTGGGCCTCCAACTTGTCTTTGGATTAGCATGCTGGGCGATCGCCGGGCCCTCCAAGACTTTGACGAGAATGGTGTCATGATGCGACTGGCTTAGAATGCGTTCCAGCAGCGCGGAAGGATCTAGGATCTAGCGGCCCTCGTGTCTGCAGCCCGCGCTGAACCTTAGGACACCTGGCAAGTCTTAAAATCTTGGAACGTACCAGCATCATGAGCATGACCTCCTGCTCCTCTGATGGTTCTGTTTTCTACCACCACCATCCTGAGTTGGAGGGGGAGGAGGAGGAAAAGGAAGAGGACGAGAAGGAGGAGGAGGTGGTGGAAAAGGAGGAGGACGAGGACGAGGAGGAGGAAGACCCCCTCCCCCTTCGACTGATGGTGGTGGTGGTGGTGGTGGAAAACAGGCCCAACATCCTCTGAGAGACGCTCGCCGACGCCTGCTGGAGCAATCGGAGAGGCCTCTGGACCGTCCGAGGCTGCCGGGGGCGCCGCCCTGGGCCGCGGGCCTTCGTGAGGGCTGCGACGATGGGGCCTCCCCTGCACGCACGGGCCCCTCGAACGATAGACACGATGGCGCTGGGCTCCAGCTTGGCCGCCCGCATGTCGGTGAGCAGCGCCATCGCCCGCTGCCACTGCCCGCCAACGTCGCACGCGCTGATCCCGGCGCTGTAGCTGACTAGGGTGTACCCGTGGACTACGTCCACTTGCGAAGTGATGGGGCGCTGCCGTTAGGCGATCACGATGGATGGCGTCAGATTCGCCTTCCACATGTCGCCAAACAGCTTGAGCGCCGCCTGATTGGGGAGCATGGGATATGAGGAGGCTCGATCGGGCCATGTGCAGAACGCATTGGGAACGGAAGCGCGATGGAGTAGCCGAGGGAGAAGAACACGGATGTCTTCCCATCCACCTCATTTTCCTTGTGTTGATCCTGTTCCTCCTCCTCCTCCGTTTCCGTTTCCTCCTCCTCCTCCTCCTGCTCCTCCTCCTCCTCCTCCTGACTCCCTCATCCTTCTCAGTGCCCTCCTGATCATCCTCGTCCCCCTCATCCTGTCCCTCATCTTCCTCTTCATTCTCCTCTCCTTCGGGTTCTCCCGCCTGTCCCTCTGCAGCGTTGGAACGCAGCGCGACAACACCCTTCGGCAAGGCATCAAAATGCGGTTGCGTCGAAGGCGTCGGCAGGGCCCAGTCTCGCGGGGTCTTCCTAGGCCTCTCTCGGGGCTCTCTTCGAAGTTCCTGAGATCTTCTTGGGCTCCTTTGGGAAGCTCCTAGCGGCTTCAAGGCCGTCTCGGTAAGGGCCTCGAGGGCGCCAGGACGGAACAAAAAAGAGCTTCGTGGTGTTCGTTTTGAGGGGCGCTCAAAACGAACAGTGCGCGGCCTCTCGCGGGGCCTTCCTAGGCCTCTCGGGACTCTCTTCGAAGTTCCTGAGATCGTCTTGGGCTCCTTTGGGTGGCTCCTCGCGGTTTCAAGGCCGTCTCGGGAGGGGCCTCGAGGGCGCCAGGACGGAACAAAACAGAGCTTCCAGGTGTTCGTTTTGAGGAGCGTTCAAAACGAACAGTGCCCAGCCCGTGGTGGGGCCTTCCCAGGCCTCTCTCGGGCTCCCTTCGAAGCGTCTGAGATCTTCTTGGGCTCCTTTGGGAAGGTCCTCCCGGCTTCAAGGCCGTCTTGGTACGGGCCTCGAGGGCGCCAGGACGGAACCAAAATGAGCTTCGAGGTGTTCGTTTTGAGGGGTGCTCAAAACGAACAGTGCGTGGCCTCTCGCGGGGTCTTCCTAGGCCTCTCTCGGAGCTCTCTTCGAAGTTCCTGAGATTTTCTTGGGCTCCTTTGGGTGGCTCCTCGCGGCTTCAAGGCCGTCTCGGTAGGGGCCTCCGGGGCGCCAGGATGAGGGGCGCTCAAAACGAACAGAGCGCGGCCTCTCGCGGGGCCTTCCTAGGCCTTGGGCTCCTTTGGGTGGCTCCTCGCGGTTTCAAGGCCGTCTCGGGAGGGGCCTCGAGGGCGCCAGGACGGAACCAAAAAGAGCTTCCAGGTGTTCGTTTTGAGGGGCGCTCAAAAGGAACAGTACCCAGCCCCTGGTGGGGCCGCAAAGAACGCGAGGGCGCGGGGAAAAGCACGCACCGGGAGCTCGCAGGGAACCTCCTCCGTCAGCAGGAACGTCGAAGTGGCAAGTTTTCCAGAGAAAATGTATTTTTTTCCCTCCTCAGGCGCTCCTGCCGGCGCGTGTTAGACCGCTCTGGGGCCATCTTGTGCGCGCGGGGGAGGCTGCTGAGCTTGCAGCGCGCCTCCGGAAGCATCTCGGAGCGCCCGAAGAAATCCCAAGAGAGCCCGGAGGAGGCCGCGGAGGGCCGGAAGAAGGCCCCGAGGCGCCAGAAGGGCCGGACAGGGGGCCCGAGGCAGCCGAAAAGAACGCGAGGGCGCGGGGAGAAGCACGCACCGGGAGCTGGCAGGGAACCTCGTCAGCAGGAACTTGAAAGTGGCTCGTTTTCCCGAGGAAATGCTAATTTTTCCCCTCCTCAGACGCTCCTGCCGGCGCGTGTTGGAGTGTCTTGGGCCATCGTGGGCGCGAGAGGGAGGCTGCTGAGCTTCCATGGCGCCTCCGGGGAGGCATCTCGGAGCGTCTCGGAGCGGCCTGGGGCAGCCTCGGAGCCGCGCTGGGAGTCGACCAGAGCTTGCTGGGGCGCCCGGGGAGGGCTCCGGAGGGGCCGGTCCGCTGTCACTGCTCTACACTTTGGCGAGCGGTGAACGCTGCCTTGTAGTAGAGAAGACTAGTATGAGCCCGTGGACTATTTCCACGGGCTGCTGAACCGGGGACTCGCAAGCAACAGGCTCAATCTGCAGGACAAGGAGTCGAAGCCGAACAGCTCGTGGAGCTCGTGGAGAGGATTGGGCTTGGAGCGCGGGGGGGCGTGCCGCCGCAGCGACTCCGTGGAGGGAATACGGTGAGTTCCTGTCGTGACGAGCTGCGCTGTTGCTCTTGACACCGCGTGGAACGTCCAACACGGCACGATCGGCACCTTGAAATCGTGAAATCGTTCACGTCGGCCCATTGTGGATCCGTGTCGGCGTCGAGCCCTGGATGTCGGCGCCGAGGTCGCCGCCGCGTCGACGCGACGCGAATCGGCGCATCCTCCCCACTGCTCGGTGAAGCCTGTTTCTCGGGAGGCGCGACGGGGCGGGCACTGGAGAGGAGGACCGGCACGAGGAGGGCGAATGGAGCTCTACCTCGGCCGCGGCCCAACCGACCCCTTGCGCGAGCGGCGCTCCAGCGACGACCTCCTCGCTCCGGAGGCCAGCCTCCGGCCGCGCGCGCGCCTTGCAGAGAGGCGAAGAGGCCGCCACGTGCGAACGATGGTCCGCTGGGGGGGGGGGCCGCTCCAGAAGCGCGCCCCGTTCGGCTGTGAGCGGCGTGCCGCGGTCTTCCACCATGACCGCGCAGCAGTACCGCTCTTGGGCCTCCCGGGGCAGGCGCGGGGCTCTCCTGGGCAGGGCGGCGCCGCTCCACGAGCGGGGCCGCGGAGGCGCCGCCGCCGCGGGCCCGGGCGGGCGCGTAGGTAGTGCGTCCTTCTGGTACGCGCTGAGGCCGATATTGTAGTGACCACCGCCGTGCCGCTGGGCACGGAGTGGGCGTGCCCTCAGGTCCTCGCCCCATCTCCTGCGCCTCAGCCCTGAGTTCTGAAAAGCCCATGAGGGACCCGGACCCAAATTTCCCAGATCTCTTGGGGCTTGCCGCTTGCCCCCTGGGCTCCCCCGCATCTGGTCCAGCGAATTTTTGCGGGCCTAAGAGGGCCCCAGACGGGCCAAGAGAGCCTCAGAAACGGGCCAAGAGGCCCCCAAGAGGCCCCGAGGACGGTCCAAGAGGGCCCCGAGTCGCCGAACGGTCGCTCCAAGACGCTCAAGATGGCCCCCAGATGGCCCAAGAGGCCACAAAGACGCCCCAAGAGGCGTCCCAAGAGGGCCCCAAGAGGCACATACCTATACGACCACCCTTCGGGTGATAAGGAGGCGAGGGGGGGGGGGGGCAACGTCGCACTCGATCGATCTCACTATCGAACTCACTACCGATCTCACAATCGACCTCGACCGATCGATCTCACAATCGATCTGCCTATCGATTTCACAATCGATCTCACAATCGATCTCACAGTCGGTCTCGCTAGTGATCTCACAGTCGATATCACAATCAATCTCACAATCGATCTCACATTCGATATGACTATCGATCTCACTATCAAACTCACTACCAATTTCATTATCGATCTCACATTCGGTCTCACTAATTACCGGTATCACAATCGATCTCGCAATCGACGTCATCATCATCATCATCATCATCAGCATCATCATCATCATCATCAACAACAGCAACATCAACATCGTCATCATCATCGTCATGATCATGATCATCATCATCATCATCATCATCATCATCATCATCATCATCATCATCATCATCATCATCATCATCATCATCATCATCATCATCATCATCATCATCATCATCATCATCATCATCATCATCATCATCACACCGCGGGACACCGGCACACCGGCGGGGACACCGCGGGACACCGCGGGACACCGGCGGGACACCGCGGGCCGGCCGCCCGGAAGGGAATCATTTGGTCCGGCCGCGCCTCAGCCACACGGGACACCAGCGGGACACCGGCGGGACACCGCGGGGCCCCGGCCGCCCGGAAGGGAATCATTTGGTCTGGCCGCGCCTCAGCCACAGGAGACTTTCTCTCGCCCGCCCACGCAGCTTCGCCTCGCCCGCACGGCACGCACGAACACGAAACCGAAATCGATTTCCCGGTAGGGGGGCTCTCCGTTCCACTTCGATCTCACCCCCTCACCTCCGATCATTAATGTTCCAAGGTTTTTGGCTGTCTCGCCTTTTCGGCTTCCCGATGCTCCAAGACGGCCCAAGAGGCCCTCAAGATCGCCCCAAAACGGCCCAAGAGACCTCCAAGAGGGCCCCAAAACGGCACAAGAGAGCCCCAAGACGGCCCCAACAGGGCCCCAAGACGGCCCCGACAGGGGCCCAAGAACGCGAGACCACGAACCGAACATCCGAGCTTTCCGTACCAAGAGGCCCCCAGGAGGCCCCCAGAGGCGCCCAGGAGGCCCCAAGAGGCTCCCAAGAGGCCCCCCCGAGGCCCCAAGAGGCCGCCAAGAGGCCCCAAGAGGCCGCCAAGAGGCTCCAAAAGGGCACCCAAGAGGCTTCAAAACTGCCTCCACGAGCCCCCCGAGTGACCTCCCACGAGATCCGAACGAACATCCATGGGCTTCATACCCACAACCTAGGCACGGTGGCGGGATGGCCCGAAGGCCATTTAGTAGATGACGTCGGGCGCCAGCTTCGCCTCCAGCATCTCGCTAAGTAACGCCAGCGCCCGCTGCCACTGTCCGCACTTGCCGCACGCGCTGATCCCAGCGTTGCGGCTAACGACATCGGACCCCAACTTCGCGCCCCACATCTCGCTCAGAAGCGTCAAAGCCAGCTGCCACTGCTGGCCCTTGTCGCACGCGCTGATCCCAGCACTGTAGCTGAAGGCGTTGGGATCCAGCTTCGCCTCGGACATCTCGGTGAGCAGCGCCAAAGCCCGCTGCCACTGCTCGCCCATCTCGCACGCGCTGATCCCTGCGCTATAGCTGATAGCTGACTAGTGGTTGAAATCCACGGTGGGCAGGCCCATACTCCTGCTCGTGCCCACAACTGCTTGCTGCTGATCTCTCTGCTTCGTGCGGCGTGCCGGGTGTGGCCGCGGCGTGCTGCTGCTTGCTTCTCTCTCGCTGCAGGAGGAGGAGGAGGAGGAGGAGGAGGAGGAGGAGGAGGAGGAGGAGGAGGAGGAGGAGGAGGGGGAGGAGGAGGGGGAGGAGTCCCCGTTGCTGCTGCCTGCAGAGGCTGCCTCCCCTGCCCGTTGGTACCGCTGGCTCCGCTACTGCCCGGCTCTCTCAACACGACGCTGCCGCACCGCGGGACTCTCGCGGGCCTCTTCGGGGCCGTCGTGGATACCATGTCGTTAGGTCGGGCATGCCCCCCTACAGGGGGATTATGGAAGAAAACTTAAAAATACCCCCAAAATGCCCCCAAATGGCCAAAAATGGTTAGACAACATCGTCCCCAGGCTATGTTTGTTACTAAGACAGGCCCGACTTAAGCATATTGGGGTTCCCCCGATCTCATGGAGCTGCGTCTGGGGAGGGGCATCTTCGGATCACCCAGAGCCTGGCGGGGCTCTCGGGAGTGTCTTGGAGCCGTGCGGGGAGATCTTCGTTGCCATCTCGGGCCGGTCCTGGGCCGTGTCAGGCCGCCTGGGGGACGTCGGGTAGGAGGAGGAGGAGGAGGAGGAGGAGGAGGAGGAGGAGGACTATTTTGGGCACGTCTCGGGCCTTCCAGGGGCCCTGGCGGGCCTCGTGTGGGAAGCCGTCGGCCACATCATGGAGCTGTCTGGAGCCCAAATCTGGACAGAGCGTAAAGCGATGAGAACATGTCAATACTGAGTGACTCTCCCAAGGTGGCGGCTCCCCAGGGTGGTATTCGAGCTCAGCCGATGAGCCGATCAGCGACCGAGTAGCCGATCAGCCGATAAGACCGATCGGCTGCTCGGCCGCTGATCAGCTGATCGGGCCAAGACGGCCCAAATGGATCGAAACGAGGTCCAAGAGGGGGAGCCCAAATAGACATGGTGAACCCCTCCCCTGAAAGATAACCGCTCCCCCAAGGAGCCCCCCCAACAGTCTCTCGGGGATGGACAGACCTCCCTTTAGTAAAACGTGGTTTAGTGAAAACGACTTCGGGCCCAAACCTGGCGGGCGCAAGCCTGGAAAATAACGGCCACGGCGCCCTCTCGAAAACCGAAAACGGACAATTCACTGATCGGCGTGTCACTGTTGGGGGTTCTGTCCACCCCCGAGTCTCGGAGCTCCCCGCGAGGCCGCCGAAGGGCACCCCAGGAAGCAGGCCTTGCAGGAGGTCCACGGGCACAGAGTGGTGCGGGTCGTGCCCGCCAAAAGCGCGCTGCCCCGAGCACAGACATGACGCGCACCCTGAAAGCGCAGCAGAGGAAACAAAAGCAGCACGCATGTGCGCGTGCACGCCCGCCCCGCCCTTCCAGTCGGGCGGCCTCGGGCCAGCGCAGCGAGTGGGGATCGGATGGCACTCTCGAATTTTGTTCTGCCCCCCCCCCCCCCTCCCTCGCCTCCTCCTCCTCCTCCTCCTCCTCCTCCTCCTGCTCCTCCTCCTCCTCCTCCTCCTCTTCCTCCTCCTGCTCTTGCTTCCTGATTTCTGATGGCGTTAGATGTCTCCAGCTGCGCGCGCCCGCGCGCGCTCGAGCGCCATCCAGGCAAGCGATCAAGCTGTTTGGTGCCGCGCGCCGACTCCGCCGCCAACAACTGCGCCGCCGAAGCGGCGCCACTGCGCCGCCGCGCGTGGCGCGACGCGCGCTCGACGCAGGACCGACGCGGCGCGAGGGGCCCCGCGGTGGCCTCCGAATTTCTCCTGACGCGCCCACCCCCCGCGCGATGTGCTCGCGATGTGCAGCGCTCGTAAGTCGCCATTGCTTCGCTTGTCGTTCGTTACGGAATGTCGTTTTGGTCGCCGCTCGTGGCTCGCGTTCGAACCTCGCGTGCGGTTGCTCGTCTGCGCGACTCGCGTCGTCCTCCTCCTCCTCCTCCCTCCTCCTCCTCCTCCTCCTCCTCCTCCTCCCCCTCCTTCCTCCTCCTCCTCCTCTCCCTCCTCCCTCCTCCTCCCTCCCTCCCTCCCTCCCTCCTCCCTCCCTCCCTCCCTCCTCCCTCCCTCCCTCCCTCCCTCCCTTCTCCCTCTCCCTCCTCCCTCCTCTCTCCTCTCTCCTCCTCCTCCTCCCTCCTCCCTCCTCCTCCTCCCTCATGGGGCAGCGTGAGGGGCAGATGCGGGGAGGGGGCCGACTCCCGGGCACAGCCGAAGCATGGTGGGGAGGGCCGGGGCACGGGCATCGCGCAGCGAGCGTGCGCGCGCCAAATAAACATCAGTATCTCCAGTTTTTTTTTTTTTGTTCTCTCTCTCTCTCTTTATCTCGTTCTCTCTTTCTCTCGCCCTATCTCTCTCTCATTCTCTCGCTGTCTCTCTCTCTCTCTCTATCTCTCGCACTCTTCTCTGTCCCTGTCCTCTCATGCTCCTCCTCTTGGCCTCATCTTTCTGCGCGACACATCCACTGGACTGCGCGACGCCTCGCCACGGGGCCGTCCAAAGACCGCCTGGAGGCACGGACGATGGAAAGTCGCACTGGGCGGGGGGGGGGCGGTGAGGAACGGGGAGCGGGAAAAGGACAGGCAGGGAAGGGAAGAGGAGGGAGGGAAGGGCGGCAGGGGGGGGGCGGGGGGGAAGGGAAAGGGGCAGTGCGCCGCGGTGCGGCGGCAGAGGGCCCGGTTTCGCCCGCGGGCACATGAGCCGAGAACGCGCTGTCATCGTCGCGCCCTTTCTAAAAAACCTGGGGAGGGAGAGGGATGAGCGAGGGAAGAGAGGAATGACGAGGAATGCGCGTTGCCTGATCGAGCGAACCAGCGGGCCACGCCAGGTTCCGGACGACGTGCAAAAACAGCCGTCTCAGGGACGGGCATGAGGCCCGCCTGCCCGCGAAGAGCGCCCAACTGTCCATCGCTCGGACGTTCATTCCCCGCGCACCTCCTCCTCCCCCTCCTCCTCCTCCTCCTCCTCCTCCTCCTCCTCCTCCTCCTCCTCCTCCTCCTCCCCCTCCCCCTCCCCCTCCCCTTCCTCCTCCTCCTTCTCCTCCTTCTTCCAACCCTCCCTTGGTTGGGTACTCGTTTTGAATAGAGCAGTGTGGTCTCCGTCCTCCCGCCCCCCTCCTGCCCCCTCTTGTCTTGCGCCTCTTGTTCCACACCCTCCCTCGCTCCCAAACCTCCCGGGGTTGGGTTCTCGTTTTGAACAGAACATTGTGGTCTCCACCGTGCCTGCCCCTTCTCCTCGTCCCGCCTCCTCCCGTCTCCCTCCTCTCCCTCTCCCTTCTTCCTCCTCCTCCTCCTCCTCCTCCTCCTCCTCCTCCTCCTCCTCCTCCTCCTCCTCTCCTCCTCCTCCTCCTCCTCCTCCTCGTCCCGCCTCCTCCCTTCTCCCTCCTCGTCCTCTCTCTTCTCCCTTGCCTTCTGCCTCCTGCCTCGTGCCCGCAAAACTATCGCCACTTTCGTGGGCCTTATGGAAGTCCAGCGGAGGGGTGCCCCACGGGGACCACCATGAATCCTTTCGTGGGCTCCTGGGAGGTCCAGCGGAGGGGTGTCCCAAGGGAACCACCATGAGACCTCGCCGTCCCCGATCTTCGAAAGTGTCGCCACTGTAGTGGGCTTCTGGGAGGTCCAGCGGAAGGGGTGTCCCACGGGGACCACCATGAGACCTCGCCGTCCCTGGGGGGCTGCGATCCGCGAAACTGTCGCCATGTTCGTGGGCCTTTTGGAGGTCCAGCGGAGGAGTGCCCCACGGGGACCACCACGAATCCTTTCGCGGGCTCCTGGGAGGTCCAGCGGAGGGGTGTCCCACGGGGACCACCATGAGACCTCGCCGTCCCTGGGGGGCTGCGATCGGCGAAACTGTCGCCCCTGTCGCGGGCTCCTGGGAGGTCCACCGGAGGGGTGTCCCACGGGGACCACCATGAGACCTCGCCGTTCCTGAGGGGCTGCGATCGGCGAAACTGTCGCCACTGTCGCGGGCTCCTGGGAGGTCCAGCGGAGGTGTGGCTCCCGGGGACCACCATCAGACCTCGCCGTCCCTGGGGGGGCTCCTGGGAGGTCCGGCGGAAGTGCGTCTTACGCAGATCACCATGAGACCTCGCCGTTCCCAGGGGGACTGCGATTTGCAAACCTGTCGCCACTGTCGTGGGCTCCTGGGAGGCCCAGCGGAGGTTCGTTTTACGCAGATCACCATGAGACCTCGCCGTTCTCTGGGGGGCTGCGATCTGCGGAACTGTCGCCACTTTCGTGGGCTCCTGGGAGGCCCAGCGGAGGTGCGTCTTACGCAGATCACCGTGAGACCTCGCCGTCCTCTGAGGGTCTGGGTTGCGACGTTGGGTGGTCCAGCGGCGCTGCTCCCACGAATTATGTCTCCAAGCGTTTGTGTTTCCACACTCCCTCGTGGCCGCCTTCCTGCTGACGATCTGACTCTTTAAGAGCGACGCCGCAGATGTGAACATGTGACTCTGACCCGACGTCCTTTGGCGAATCGTTCAAGGGCACGGCGGGTCCTTCGGCGCTCGCTTCTTGTATCGAGCGGTCTGGTGTACAGTCGCCTCGTGTGCACGCAGGGTTGGGTGCGCCCCTGGGTAGTTTGTTTTCGTGCGTGTTTGTTGACCCGGGATGCTCCTCGATGGCCCTCGCCGAGAAAAAATGCCCACGTCCGAGCGATGCCACGCCAACCGAGGAACTCGAGACAAGAGGCAGAGGAAGAGGAAGAGGAGGCCGAGGCGGAGGAGGAGGAGGAAGTGGAAGAGGAGGAGGGGGATGAGGAGGAGGAGGAGGAGGAGGAGGAGGAGGAGGAGGAGGAGGAGGGGAACGAGGAGGAGAAAGGAGGAGGGAGGAGGAGGAGGGAGGAGGAGGAGGAGGAGGAGGCAGGAGGAGGAGAGAGGAGAAAGAGGAGGAGGAGGAGAGGAGGAGGAGGACGGAGGAGGAGGAGGAGGAGGAGGAGGAGGAGGAGAAAGAGGAGGAGGAGAACGAGGAGGAGGAGGAGGAGGAGGAGGAGGAGGAAGGAGGATGCCCGAGAAGGACGCCCGACCGACGAACTTGAGATAGGATCGGGCCGATCGTTGCCAAACAAAGGCGCCCGCGGGGCCGCAGGCGGCGGCCCCGCGCGGCGCGCGCCCGTCGCCCCACTGGGCAAGCAGCGGAGGCTTCGCCCAAAGCTGTCACCGAAAGGGCGCGGATGAGATCTGCCTGCCCGCGACCTTAGGAGGCTCGGGAATGGGCACCAACACCAACACACGGGGGTTGTCTCCACAAGGGGGAAGACGATCCTCGATATCGGTGTTGGTGGTAATCTTTCGGCCGCCCAGGAAGCCCGAATATTACCACCATCACCGAGGTCGGGAATATTTTCTCTCGGCGGAGGCGCACCGCCGATCTTGGTGTTGGTGTCAACCTCTAGGTCTCCGAGACCTAGCTTCCCCGATACGCAGCACGCACCACGTGGCGTGTCGACACGGAGCTCAACGCGTAGACTGAAGACGTCGGGTATGGCGCGGCGCGTTCGCCCAGACGTGGGCCAACGCGCTGAGCCAACGCGCAGCGCGGGTAGCACGGACGTCTCGAGCACGGCACGCGCTGCGTTGCCACAGGGGCGTCTCAGGACAGCTAAGGCCCGCGAGGAGTGCCCAACCGACAAGCCCGATACAGGATCGGGTCGAGCGTGGCCCGCTAAGGCATAGGGCGCCCGCGGGCCGCCTGGCGCCAGGCCCGCGCAGCGCGCGCACGACGCCCCGCAGAGGCTCTCCCAAGAACTAGTGGGGACGCGAATGTTAGGGGACAAATGGTGGGAGGTCTTCGTCGGAAGGACTAAGGAGGATGAACCCCCACTGGGGGGCTTTACCGCCGGATTACGCCACGGATTAAGCTGGACTAAGCTGGATCAAGCGGGATTTAAACGGATTGAGCGGGACAAAGCCGGATTTCGGACCGGGGCGAAGTCAGAACTTGACCTCCCAGGAGTGGCATCCGAACCACTGAGGTGCGACCGCTCGCGGGGAGCACCGAACCGACGAACCCAACGCAGGACCGCTAAAACAGGGCTGGGATCGGGATAAATCGCTCCAAAGCGTTCTGGAGCGCTCTCAGAGCGTTCCGGAACGCTCTGGAGCGGCCGCGGCGCCCAATACATCCTCCAAACCCGCCGATTCTCAGAGATTTCGAGTTATCCCGATCCGATTTTGTCCCGATCTTCGCGTTGTTTTAACCGCACCACCCGTGGCCAAACAACCAGCACAAACCCTCAACAGAACAGATGGTAGATTGAGACACCCGCGGCCGGCTGGCCGGCCAGGGCACCCGGTCTGCGTCGCCAGATCCTGGTGCGCGGCGCTGCCAAGCCTACTCCAGAGTTCGTAGTAAAAGGGAGGGGGTCTGGACCCTCCAAGACAAGCCATTTTAGACCTCGCCCATGGGAGAACCCTCCAGAACATCGTCCCCAGACCCCCCAGGCCCTCCAAGACAGCCTGGAAGAACCCCCCCCCCGAAATGAGACCCCCCTCCCTTTATCACAACATCTGGAGTACCTCTGGCCAAGACCACCCCGGAAAGCACGAGCACACTGGGGGCCAGCAGCTCCCGAGAAGCCCGGGATATACCTTGTCCGCGCGCGCGCGCGCCCGGCGGAACACCTGGCCGTCAAAGCACCCGGAACCTCCTGCCCGCAATCGCCCCGATGACTCCCCCCCGGGTTTCCCACCCGCGCGCCTCGAAACAGATGCCCTCCGCGTGAGAACTCGTAAGCTCTGGTGCGTCGGGGATGGACAGAACCCCCATTCGCAAAACGTGGCTTCGTGAAAACGACCTGGCGGGCCCCAACCTGGCGGGCGCAGGCCTGGAGAATGACGGGCGCGGCGCCCTCCCGAGAACCGAAAACGGACAATTCACTGACCGACGTGTCAGGGTGGCTCTGTCCACCCCCGATTCTGACTACCTACCAGACCACCCCAACCCAACCCGAAGACCCGAACTTGGCCCGAATTTCGGGTTGGGGGGGGAGTACGGGTTCCATGTGCTTTTCCAATGCTCCCCGACCCCCCCCCACTGGAAATCGAGGATGAATTTGGATCTTCGGGTTGGGTTGGGGTGGTTTGGTGGGTGGTGAGATTCAGGATGTGCAGGAGCTGCCGTCGGTCAGGGCGGTTCAGGAGGAGGAGGAGGAGGAGGAGGAGGAGGAGGAGGAGGAGGAGAGGAGGAGGAGGAGGAGGAGGAGGAGGAGGAGGAGGAGGAGGAGGAGGAGGAGGAGGAGGAGGAGGAGAGGAGGAGGAGGAGGAGTGAGACTCGAGATGTGCAAGGGCTGCCGTCGGTCTTCGTCCCCGCTCTCCCCGTGCACGTGCCGATCGTGCCGCACTCTCCCAGGTCGAGCGGCGGCCCCGCTGGTCGCGACGCGGCGACATGCCAGGATGGTGAGGAGGGGGAGGAGGAGGAGGAGGAGGAGGAGGAGGAGGAGGAGGAGGAGGAGGAAGAGGAGGAGGAGGAGGAGGAGGAGGAGGAGGATGAGGAGGAGGAGGAGGCTCTGTTCACCCCCGCGCGCGTGCGTCGGGGGGTCGACAAGAGCATGGGCGCGCGAGCTCGTCGTGACAGCGCTGCAGACGCTCCCCGCGTTCCGTCGCCGCCGCTGTCTGGCGTGCAAACGGCGCAGGACCTTCCCAACGCCGACGCCCAGCGACCCTTCTCTCGGACGACTTGGGCGTTGGCAGAACTGGGTTTGATAGTGATGTGCACTGGGGGACGCCCCCCCCCCATCCCGTTCCACTAACCGGAACTGCCGTCACCCGAAAGAACACCAGCCACGCCAGACCTGGTCTACTGATCCTGGCCAAGTTGGGGGCTCCAGGGCCCCACTGCTGACCGGGTCCCCCTACCTGGGGTCCTGGCTATACCCGACTTTCTCTCGGACGACCTGGGCCCGCCTCTGGCGGCCCCCCCCCCCCCCCCGAGAGCAGAAAGTCCACCCTCCGAGCAGTCGCCTCGACACGCGAAGCCGTGTCGCAGGCGCACGCCCGCAGGGCTGAGATCGAGCAGGGCAGGGCTGTGCAGTGGACGCCCAGGGCCGTGCAGTAGACGCCAGTCATTGGGCCCGGGCGGTACCATCGGGGCGTTGACCTAAGGAACGATAAATAAGGAACGAGGCCCCCTTTTGCTGACTACCTACCAGACCACCCCAACCCAACCCGAAGACCCGAATTTGACTCGAATTTCGGGTTGGGGGGCGTACGGATACCATGTGTTTTTTCAACGTTCCCCGACACCCCCCCACTGGAAATCGAGGATAAATTTGGGCCTTCGGGTTGGGTTGGGGTGCTTTGGTGGGTGGTGATTTGCCCACAAGTCAAACTTCGATCTCCAGCGGAGAACCTCCGGAAAACCGGAGGCAGACCGCAGAACAATCGAGGAACACCGAGCCCCTCCCCCACGAAGAGGGTTCCTTCTGCGGCGCCCCGACTGCATTTCCTCCCTGGAGCCCCTGGCCTCGGGACCGCGGCGCCGCGCTTCATCAGCAGCATCCGATGCCACCCCGTGTGGACCAGCAGGGTCGCTGGCGCGAGCCCGACGCCGCGTCTGCATGGCCAGCTGGCCTTTGCCTTCACCGAGCAGGGACCGACCGTCCCGGCATTCCTGTAGTCCTACCACGACATGTTCTTAGAATTCAACAATGTTCTAAGAACAAAGAAAAACGTTCTTAGAACATAAACCCGATGCGTTAAAACAAGACGGAATCCGCCAGACATGTTCTAAGAACATTGCGCGTAAGCCACAAAAGGTTCTTGGAACATTGTTTGGTAGGGCTATAGGCGAGCCAGGACGCTTCGCCACTGCTTGACTTTAGGCTCCACGCCCAGGCGCTTGGTACCAGCGGTGAAGAGGCGCAGCAAGTACACGCTGGTCGGCAGAAGTGGGTAGAAACATGAAGTAGGAAGGCGTTGGAAGAAGACTGGGCTTCCGCCCGCCCCCTGAAGAAGAGGGAAGAAGGAAAACAGTCGATCCTTGAAGTAGGAAGGCGCCTACAGTAGATTGGGATCTGGAAATCCAAAAAGATCTACTTTCAACGACCGGCGTGTACTTCGCAAACGCTGCTTCCACCGCGCACTGGCCAGCCGCGCGCTGAAAAACAGCGGCGTCGACAGCGCGGCCCTTGACGATCTCCCTGCCCATGGCATTATGGTACTCCGCCTGGGCGCTCCCAACGCCGCCGTCGTGGTTGAACCATAGTCTCGTAGGCCACACAACGATGCAGCCAACCCGTATAGTAAGGATGTACGGTAAGGATGAGAGGGTCTTGGAGGGCCATGCTCATGTTTTTCGAACGAGATTGGCCAGTGAAAGTCGCTAAGGTTGGGCCGAAGGGGCAAGGATGCAGGGGTACCCTTAGGACAATTGCCCATCCTGACTATGCGGGTTGACTGTAAACTGGGTGGCCAGGCTTGCATCCGTGAGCTCGCTCACCAAGTGCATCTCGGTTTTGATTAAACTGGTGATCGATCTCGCCCCTGGCATAGCCCAGCCGCTGCGGATCTTGCAAGAACCGCGTGACTTCCGCGTCCCTGGAGACCTTGAAGAAATCATCAGCGGCCGCTACGCCGTGACGCTTCTCCATCGTGTTGGTGACTTGGGTGTGGGCTTAAGCTGCGAACTCCGAGATGCGCTCGCGCGCGTTCATGGGCCCTCTGCGGAGCGCATTCAGCCATGCCCCTGCACGCGACATTGCTGAAAGCACACGCGCGCACATGATAACACAATGGCCCCCCAAACAATGATTCTGCGAAGCCTACGAAAAGATAGGAATCTGTTGGGCGGGGCCGTATGCCGCGACGCCCAATCGCCAAGTGTGCGGAACCCTATCATCAGAAATGCTAGCTTTCTAATGTCAGCACAGATTCGGAACACGGGCAGGGTGAGCCGACACCCCCGTCCAGGTGCGCAGTGAAACTTTCGCATGATGCTCCTTGCCTGGTAGCTCGCGCCGCCCATGGCCACGACAACGTGGCTGGCCAGACGCATCCACGCCGCGCGCTTGGCACTTACCGTCGAGGGTGCCCCCTCCGCCCCGACCTGGGCAGCCCCGCACAGGGTGCAGCACCATTTGGACCAAATGCCTTCTACGCAGGCAGCTGTCCAAACTATGACAGGCGCGAGGGACTACTACCAAGATGAGGAGGACGGGATGGAGCACGAGGGGGCTGACGCGGGAGTGAGCGAGGAGAAGGTGGCGATGAGGATTATCACGGTGACGAGGAAGTTGAGAGGAACGGAGGGCGGACGTCGAGAAGACACGGGTAAGGAAGACACGGAGGTTGAGGACAACGATGACGATGAGGTGGGTGACGATGATGAGGATCAGGATGATGATGAGGATGATGCTGATGATAATGATGATGGGAGGACGCGAGAATGAGGTGAAGACAAGCATGATGATCAGGTGGGCATGAGTGGTCATCACAGCCAAAAGGGCCACAAGAGAACTTCCAACAAGGCCCGACGAAACCTGTCAATGATGGCCATACATTATGTTGAAGATTCTCCGACTTTCGCCTTCTCGGGCTTCCGTCAGCTCAAGACGGTCCCAGAAGCCTCCAAGAGTTCCTCCCAAGACGGCCCAATCGGACTCCACGATGGCTCTGAGGCCGCAGAGACTGCCTCACTATGGCCCTAGAAGGCCTCCGGACAGACCCAAGATAGCCTCAGAAGGCCCTTCGACGGCATCCGACCAGCTCCAAGAGTTCCTCCCAAGACGGCCCAATCGGACTCCACGATGGCTCTGAGGCCGCAGAGACTGCCTCACTATGGCCCTAGAAGGCCTCCGGACAGACCCAAGATGGCCTCAGAAGGCCCTTCGACGGCATCCGACCAGCCGACCAGCGACCGAACAGCCGATCAAGCTGAGGCTTGGCCATGGACATCACCGCCGCCCTCATCGGATAAGGAATCATCCAGGGTCTGAAGCCTCCTTGGCGCACTCCTCAACGAACGCCCCCACCGTACACTTTTTTGTTCCCGGGCCAGGGAGGTGCCCAAGGTGCCTGCATGAATCCACATGCAGTCGGACCTCGCAACATGAACGGCGGCACAGACCCGCCCCGGGCGTCACATCTGCGCCGCTGTTGGCGCTGCCACGCGGAGCGCCGAAGCAGGAGCGGAGGGGCTCGTCCTGGCAGCGGCCAGCGTGGCCACGAAGAGCTCACCGACCTAGACCTCGGGAGCGGCCCGAAGACTGGAGCCCCCTCCCGAGCCACAGGCGGTCCTCATTTCGGGCGTCTTGGCCGATGCGAACAAGGGGCCTGCCACTGGAGACGTGCGGCGCGCTGGTCCCGGAATTGTAGCACGGGTGACATCGGGCTCGACCTTCGCCTCCCGCATCTCGCTCAGCAGCGCCAACGCCCGCTGCCACTTCTCGCCCTTCTGGCACGCGCTGATCCCAGCGTTGTAATTGACTGGGGCTGACCGTCCTGACCCATGGACCGACGTCCACGAAAGATCGCTGGCGCCTTTGCTTGCTTGCGTGCAGTACTGCGCGCGTGGCTGGTAGCCTGCTGGCCCGTCATCTTGCTTGCGTGTTTGCCCCTTGTATGTTGGACTGCCAGCCCGACGTTGCATGTCGCTGCCGCTTGTTGTTTCTTGGTGTTGCTTGCGGTGCGTGCTGCTGCTTGCTGCGGAGTGGTGTTGCTGCTTGGTGCTGGTGCTGTCAACGTGAGCTGTCGTTGCTTGCTGTTGCTGATTGCCGCTGCCGCTTTCTGTTGCAGGCAGCTGCTCGCTAGTTCTGCTTGCCTGCGTACCTGCGTGCGTGCTGTCATTATATTTGACTGCTAGTTGGCTGCGTATCGGACTTCCTGTTTGCTTGTCTGTAAACATCATTGCTTGCTTATCTGCTAACTGCGGTGTACTGCCCCTTGCTGTTGCTTAGCTACTTGCTACTAATTACTGTTGCGGTTGTGCTGCTGATAGTGGCGATTGGTTGCCTGGTGCGTAGTGCTGGTTGCTCTGGTTGTGTGATGTGTTTGGTGTTGTTCAATGTTTTTTATGATTGCCTGCTGCTGCTGCTGCTGGTTGCTGCTGCAACTTTCTGCTGCCAGCTCGTCATGGCTGCTGCTGCTGCTGCTGCTGGCTTCGTTTGCACTGGATCTGGAGGCGGTGCAACTGCTGTGGTGGGCCGTGTTGGGGGCATCTTGGGGGAACCTTGGACCGTGTCGGGACTCTCTGAGATTGCTGGGCTGTCCTGGGACACTCTTGGAGCCGCCCTGGATGCTTCATGGGGCACCGTATAACTCTGTTGGGGCACTCTTGGGGCCGTCTTGCGCGTTGGGCGTCCCCAAGGCCGTGCGAGGCACTCAGGAAGTCACGCTGGGGGGGGATAGAGTAGGAATTCAAAAACATTCAAACATCTCCTTATGTCGTTCGGCGGGGTTTGGCGTCTGATGTCTCTCGCGCGGCCTCACGTCAGCGGCGGCGCCAGAGGCGCTGCCAGGGGGCCCAACGCCGATCCAACAAATCTGCGCCAAGAATTGATGTTCATGCAATTCCCCCTTTTTCGAAACACCGTGAAACACCGTGATGGTCGTTCAACCTTGACTAACCGGTGGAGTGTCGACCGCCAGATTTTTCTTTACTGGCCGAATCTGGGCCTCTGGCGGCGTTTAACCTCGAACACTTTCAGCCTTGAACGCTCGCGACCCCCAGCAATGCAGATATGATGATATCGGGCTTCATCTTCATCTCCCACATCTCGCTCAGCAGCGCCAGAGCCCGCTGCCATTGCTCGCCCTTTTCGCAAGCGCTAATCCCGGCGCTGTAGCTGATGCCGTCGGGCTCCAGCTTCGCCTCCCGCATCTCGCCCAACAGCGCCAAAGCCCGCTGCCACTGGTCGCCCTTCTCGCACGCGCTGATCCCGGCGTTGTAGCTGAAGCTGACCAGGGGTGACCCGTGGATTATCTATTGTCCAGGAGTGCCAGGAGTCAAAGTGCCCTGGCTGCTGCTCATTGCGTCAGGGTGCGCTGTTCGCTGGATGATTCTGAGGGCGTCCAGAGCAGCGCTGGAAATATCAGCGGTAGCAGATCCAGGGGCATGGGCAGTAGCAACAGCAGCAACTCCCACCTCCTCCTCCTCATGCTCCTCCTCCACCTCCTCCTCCTCCTCATGCTCATCTTCCTCCTCCTTGTGATTGGCTCGTCCTCGTCCTCCGCTTCCGCCTCCTCCTCCTGCTCGTCGCCACGATTGGCCAGTCCTCGTCCTCCAGCTCGTGGGGTTCCTCCTCCTCCTCCTCCTCCTCGTCCTCGTCCTCGTCATCCTCCTGCCCCTCGTCCTCCTCTTCCCCCTACGGAAATTCACGCAGCTCCAATTCCGCAATCAAAAACACCTGTAGCAAAAAACTGAAAAAAGAGGAGGAGGAGGAGGAGGCCGAAGATGATTGGAAATGGCCACACCCCACGCCTCTTGAGACACGATCGGCGCGGGAAGGGATGCAGAAACAGCGCCCGCGGATGTCCACGGCTGCATTGGACACAATTTCTTAGGTAGTGCTGATGCGATGCAGGAAGCGCTGGGGGCCGTCTGGAGCCGTTCTTTGGGGCAAGAAAGAAGTTGGAGAACCTGAAAACCCCTTGGAAACCTTAAGGACAACGCACGATTTGGGGCTTGTGTGGCCAGCCAGTATCGTCGTCCCCCTGGGCCGTCGTGGGAGGCCTCTTTGCGTGTCTTGGGGCTGCCTTGGGCAATCTGGAGGGAGGCTCGCTTCCGGTTCTCTGGTGCCTTCCGAGCGCTCCCTTGGACGTCGCTGGACGAGGAGGAGGAGGAGGAAGAGGGGGAGGAGGAGGAGGAGGAGGAGGAGGAGGAGGAGGAGGAGGAGGAGGAAGAGGAGGAGGAGGAGGAGGAGGAGCAGGAGCAGCAGCAGCAGGAGGAGGAGGAGCAGGAGGAGGAGGGGGAGGAGGAGGAGGAGGAGCAGCAGAAGGAGGAGGAGGAGGAGGAGGCGTCGCTGAGCCGTCGCTGGAAGTCTCGGAGCCTTCCGGCGGCCGCCGAAGGCCAGCCAGGACCGCCATGGGGAGCCGCCCGGGGCCGAGCTGCGGCAGCGCAACCTCGCACGCGCCAGCCTTTGCATGGCAGTACATATTACAGCTGACTCGTGGATTTTTTTGCAGTTAACAGAAAGGCCAGGTTCGAGCACTCTGATACCAACCCGGCACAAGCAACAACAAGTGACAAGAAACACCATGGAGCCAACCCAGCACAAGCACAGCTGACTCGTGAAGCACGTCACGTGTTTTGGTCGAAATGGGTTTGGCCGTGACGGCGGGAATGCTGCCGACAAGCTTCCTCTTGGGCCGTGCATGGGGCCCTCCAGGGGCCAGATGGGAACCTTCTTGGGCCCTTTTTGGGTGCTCCTTGGGATTCCTGGGGGCCCTCGGGGGCATCCTGGAGCTATTGGGCGGCCCTATGCGTATCTGGATGGTGTTTGGGGAAGTTCCGGGCCCTGTTGTCTTGGAGTCCGTTGGGCGCCCTCATGGCCGTCTTGGGGGCATCTCGGGCCGTCCTGGGGCAACCTGGGGCGGCCTCTGGGGCCCTCGTGGGCGATCTGAGGCCAGAAAAAGCGAGTGTACGAAACTGCTTCAGCTGAAGAACATCAATCTGCTGAAACCTCTTCCAAGGGTCTCACTTGAGCCGTCTTAGGGCGCGCTGGGGGTCTTTTGGGCCGTCGGGAGTCCGTCTTCGGCCGCTTTGGGGGTCTTTGGTTTTCTTGGACCTCTCTGGGGCCGTCTTCGAGCCCTCTTGGGCGGTCTACTGACGAGTGCCTCTCTTGGAACGTCTTGGGGCTCTCTCGGGGCCTTCTTGGGCCGTCTTGGAACACCCGAGGGCGCCAAGGAACGCGCTGGGGCCTGCCGAGCCGATACTGATCCACTTGATTGTGGCACCATTCTGACACGCGGCGCTCCTGGCATTGCAGGAGAGACTAAAGCTATCCGTGGACCTTTTCCACGGAAGCCAATGTACCTACCGTGTTTTTTGCTGCTGAGGGTCCACGAAACTTCATCGCAGATAAGGGTGAAGATCGCTTGCCTGCTTGCCTGCTCGACTGCTGTCCTGCTTGCGTGGATGCTGGCCTGGGGAACAGCTTATAGCTAGGGTCATATCGACTGCTTCCTGGTTGGTTTCCTTGCTTTATTGTTTGCTCGTCCGCTTCCTGCCGCTTGCTGCTGACTGTTGCTCTTGCTGCAACTTTCTATAGACAAGTTGATCGTCCGCGCCGCCACGGGCTGGTGATGGCAGTTGCGTGCGTGCTGCTTTATGCGGCATGGCGTTGCTGCGTTCTGCTGCTTGGTGTTGTTTGACGCTGTCTGCCTGCTCCTGCTTGTGGCTGCAGGGTGCTGCTGATCACCAGTTCTGCCTGCAGCGTGCTACTGCCTGCTGCATACGGATACTGCTTGATGATGCTGTGTGCTGCTCGCTTCTTGCTACTGTTCGCTGTCACTGCTTGATGTTGCAGGGTGCTGCTTCTCGCTACGTACCTCTGGTTGGTGGTTCAATACCTCGGGAGAGGATCGAGGAGTACGGAGCAAGGACCCATCGAGGATGGAGAAGGTAAAAGCGAGGGGCAATCAGCAAGGGGCGAGAAAGGATGAGCGACTGCCGAGGAGAGGTGGGCGAGGAGAGAGAGAGAGAGAGGGAGAGAGAGAGAGAGAGAAAGAAAGAAAGAAAGAGAGAGAGAGAGCCGAGAAGACAGGAAGAGGGGGAGAGAGGTGCGAGTTGCCAAGGGACAGGAGGAGCGAGGAAGAGTGAGAGGAGAGGAGCAAAGAGCGAGGAGCGAGGAATGAGGGGCGAGGAGCGACAACCACACGAGTCTCCCAGTGACCTCGACTCGCGGATGGCTGAGCACCTGGTTCCTCTTGGGTCGCCGCGGGGCCCTCTCAAGGCCAGCTTGGGGTCTTACTGGAGCCTTCTTTATGGCTTCTTGGACTCCCTGGGGGCCCTCTGAGGACTCCTGGGGCCATCGGGGCGTCCCTTGGGGCGGTCGGGGTGCTGCCGTGGGTCCATCTTGGGGCGGTCTTGGGCACTCTTGGGGCCGACATGGGGCCACCTTGGAGGTCAACCGGGCCCATCTTGGGCTTTCTTGGGGGCATCTTGGGCCCTCTAGAGGGCTCAGTCTCTCGAGCCCTCTTAGGAGTCTT
This sequence comes from Prorocentrum cordatum, assembly GCA_963575745.1. Classification (NCBI taxonomy): domain Eukaryota; class Dinophyceae; order Prorocentrales; family Prorocentraceae; genus Prorocentrum; species Prorocentrum cordatum. The sequence goes on from CAUYUJ010001240.1 coordinate 75,731, forward strand.
TCTGGCCCTTCTTGGAGCCATCTCGAGCCCCAAACTGGGGAGTTCCGAACACTTGAGTATCATGATGTTCGGGACCATGTCCGCCTCTTGAGCGCCCTGCTGCACGAAGCCACCCTGGAGGCAATCGGCGCCACCATCTTGGCGCCATCAAGGGGCGCCTTGGGGCTTCTGGGGCCACCTCGGGGGGCTGCCTGGCAGTAGTGTTCGCTTCCTGTAGGCTCTCTTCGGCTACACATTAGCGACCCTCGGCAAGAGTGCCCTTTGATACGCGGCTTTGGAAGGCTGCGTGGTGGCCACATCAACGCGCGCCCGTCAGTGCTGGGGACCCCTGCGGGCCCGCACCAGAGGTCACTCGGGCGAAGGGTCACTCTCACGCGTAGCCGACCTCTTGGGCCGCATGAGGCCCACAAGGAGGCTCGGCGGAGGAGGAGGAGGAGGCTCGGCGGAGGAGGAGGAGGAGGAGGAGGAGGAGGAGGAAGGAGGAGGAGGAGGAGGAGGAGGAGAGGAGGGAGGAGGGGAGAGGGAGGAGGAGGAGGAGGAGGAGGAGGAGGAGGAGGAGGAGAGGAGGAGGAGTGGGAGGAGGAGGAGGAGGAGGAGGAGGAGGAGGAGGAGGAGGAGGAGGAGGAGGAGGAGGGCGCCCCTGGGCGCGCCTGGCCGGCCGGCCGAACCGATTATGACTCACTTGGGCGGGCGCTCGTCTGGCACGTACCGCGTCGGGCATGAGGATAGAGATGACGTTGGGCTCCAGCTTCGCCTCCCGCATTTCGCACAGCAGCGCCAGAGCTCGCTGCCACTGCTTGTCCTTCTGGCACGCGCTGATCCCGGCGTCGTAGCTGACGGACCCGTGGACTGCCGTCCACTCAAACCTACTGGCATGCAAGCACGAGGCCTTCCTGTGTTACCTGGCTGGCACTGCTGCTGCTCGGTGGCGGTCGTTGCTACGTGCTGTCGCTCTCTGCTGGACATTCTCGCAGCCCTGGGGGGAGAAACGACCCGACATGTCTGGGAGCTCAGCTTCGGGCAAAAGGAGGGCCATATTGAAGCCCTATTGGGGCCTCTTGGGGATACGGTGGGCCCTTATTCGACGTTCGTGGGGCTACTGCGTGCCATCTTGGGGTTCCTTGGGGCCTCGCGGGGCCCTTCTGGGACGTCTCGGGGCGATCCGGGGGCGTCGTGAGGCCCAATCTGGACTTTCCCTCGCGCCGTGTGACTTCTCGGTGCGCGGGCTGCTACTTGTTGTTGCTGCTGCTGCTGCTGCTGCTGCTGCTGCTGCTGCTGCTGCTGCTGCTGCTGCTTGCTGCCTATCGCTTCTCTTGCCGGCCGATTGCTGGTGCATGCTGCTGCTTGTAGCGGTGTGGTGGTGCTGTTGCGCTACAGCGTGGTGCTGGCAGTGCGTGCTGACAGTGCGTGCTGCTTCTGCTGCTTGCCGCTGCTGCTCACTCGCTGCAGGCTGATGCTGCTGCTGCTGCTGCTGCTGCTGCTGCTGCTGCTGCTGCTTACTAGCTGTGCTTGTCGATGCTGCATGCTGCTGCTGGCTTTGCTGCTGCAATTTCTTGGGCAGTGCAGGGGCCCCCTTGGGCCGCAGCCCGCAATGCCGTCTTGTCCGCCTCCTCCTCCCTCCTCCGCCTTCTCCTCCTCCTATCTCCTTCCTCCTCCTCCTACCTCCTACCTCCTCCTCCTCCGCCTCCTCCTCCTCCTCCTCCTCCTCCTCCTCCTCCTCCTACCTCCTTCCCCCTCCTCCTACCTCCTACCTCCTACCTCCTACCTCCTCCTCCTTCTCCTCCTCCTCCTCCTCCTCCTGCGCCTCCTCCTCCTGCTCCTCCTGGGGGCCTTGTCGGGCCCTGTGGGCGCTCTCGGGCCGTCTCGGGGCTCCCCCACGCCGTCGTGGCATCCTCCAGGGGGCTCTCTGGAGACGCCACGCGTCCCGCGGTCTTCTTGGGACCACGACAAGTGCTCTCGGGGGGGGCTCCGTGGACAGCGACGGCACACGCAACAGCTCTAGAAGAAGACAAGACTGCAGAAGCCCAAGACTGCAGAGGCCGATCCAACACACCCGCGCGGAGCTCCAAGACAGGCTTCCGTGCATGCCGCCTGTTGCCCCTCGATTCCCGGCAGGCGAAGCACGGCGCAACAGCTCAGCGGGAGCACCTGTCCCTGACTGGGCTCGGAGAAGGGCGAGTCAAGACAACGGCAGCTCGAAGTCGGTCCCCGGACCCCTCCCAGAGGCCAAACGCACCAGCTTCCCGAGCTGCGTCCAGCCGTGGCGACGAGCCCCCCCCCCCCCCCCGAAGACGAGCTGCCCGTGTCTCGACTCGCCCTTCTCTGATGGGCTCTCCCGAGGGCTCTCGTGCGCCCCGTGGGCCTGCTCGGGGGATGTCGGGCACAGCCCTCCCTTCCTGCTCCTCCCTCCTCCTCCTCCTCCTCCTCCTCCTCCTCCTCTTCCTCGACCTCTTAACTTCTCCTTTTTCTTACGCTTAGTATGATCATTATTAGTGTAATTCCTCCTGCTCCTGCTCCTGCTCCTGCTCCTGCTCTTGCTCCTGCTCCTGCTCCTCCTCCTTCTCCTCCTCCTACCTCTTACCTCCTCCTCCTCCTCCTCCTCCTCCTACCTCTTACCTCCTATCTCCTACCTCCTACCGCACCCTCTCCTCCTCCTTCCCCACCCCTCCCCTATCGCATCCCCCAGACGTGTCGTTGGGTCGGGCTGGGCATTCGCCTGAGACTTCCTAACTAATCAATTACGATCCTGAAGCTTGAAGCTTGCAGCAGCTTCAAGGATGGAGGCCGGCGCGCTTTCAAACTGTGGCTCCCGTGCACATTCGTCTTAGAACATGGAGGGCGTGTGGTTTTCAACATGTTGGCTCCTGCTCTAGCGCCACGCACATTCGTCGCAAAAGTTTGCAACAGCTTTGAAGGGTGGAGGGTGGCTCCTTTTCAAACTGTGGCTCTCGTATTCGCGCTGCGCACATTCGCCTCAAAATTGACAGCAATTTCAAGGATTTGTACGACTGAAGTCCCAGGAACTGTGTTCTGGCACTGTTCAGGATTGTCCTGACGCAACAATTCAGTTGATTCGCTGTGTTGAAGTCCCAGGAACGGCGTTCTGGCACTGTTTAGAACCGTCAGGGCGCAACAATCACGTTGGTTCAAGGTGCACAAGTCCCTGAAATGGTGCTTTGGGCACGGCTGAGCATTCTCAGACGGTTGCCTTGCAATGGAGCACCTCCAACAATGGAAACCAATCGTTGTAGGGACCTCTGAAGAGGGAGCTTGGAGGAAGGGCTCATGGCAACATGGTTGATGCGTCTTGGGTTTACACTTCCTCCTCTTCCTCCTCTTCCTCCTCTTCCTCCTCCTCCTCCTCCTCTTCCTCCTCCTCCTCCTGATGGCATCATGGGTCCATGGCATCATGGCATCATGGCATCATGGCATCATGGGTCCTCCTCCTCCTCCTCCTCCTCTTCCTCCTCCTCCTGATTCCTCCTCCTCCTCCCTCCTCCTCCTCCTCCCTCCTCCCTCCTCCTCCTCCTCTCCTCCTCCACCTCCTTCCTCCTCCTCCTCCTCCTCCTCCTCCCTCCTCCTCCTCCTCCTCCTCCTTCCTCCTCCTTCTTCCTTCCTCCTTCCTCCTCCTCCTCCTCCTCCTCCTCCTCCTTCCTCTCCTCCTCCTTCCTCCTTCCTCCTACCTCCTTCCTCCTCCCTCCTCCCTCCTCCCTCCTTCCTCCTCCCTCCTCCTCCTACCTCCGACCTCCCACCTCCTCCTACCTCAGGCCAGCCAGGGGCCAGGTCGGAGCCGTGCGGGGGCGGCACGGACGCAAACGCGCGGCCGGCGCCGCGTCGCGACCAGCGGGGCCGCAGCCCGACCCCTGGGAGAATGCGGCACGATCGGCACGTGCACGGGAAGAGCGGGGGACGAAGACCGACAGCAGCTCCTGCACATCCGGAATCGGGGGTGGACAGAACCCCCGCCCTGACACGTCGATCGGTGAATTGTCCGCTTTCGGTTCTCGGGAGGGCGCCGCGGCCGTCATTTTCCAGGCTTGCGCCCACCATGTTTGGGCCCGAGGTCGTTTTCACAACGTTTTGCTGAAGGGGGTTCTGTCCATCCCCGATTGATCAGGACTCGCTGTCGGCGTCGCCGCGGGCCTCATCCATTCGAGACAACACAGCGCCTGCCCAGCATTGGCCGATGTCGGCTTTGGACAGCGTCTGCTGTTGGGCCTCGTGCCCCATCCGTTCCGTACCCACTGCGGGCGTGCCAGGGGGGGCACCCTCGCACGCGCAACTCCCAGCAATGTGGCGCAGACTTTGGGTGACGTCGGGCTCCAGCCTCGCCTCCCGCATCTCGCTCAGCAGCGCCAAGGCCTGCTGCCACTGCTCGCCTTTCTGGCACGCGCTGATCCCGGCATTGTAGCTGACGTACTGTAGGAGAGACTAGGGCTGACCTGTGGACTACGTCCACTTGCTGGGTGAAGCGTGTGGGGGCCCCTGGGGATGTCATTACAACGTGGGGCTCGACCCTCGCATTCGGCACATGCCTCTGCGTGGTGTTGCTTGCTGCCGCTGTTGCATGTTGTTGGTGATTCTTGCAGCTGATGCGTGTCGTTGTTGCTTGTGGCTGAAGGGTGCTGCTGATGGCCACGTCTGATTGGTGCGTGCTGCTGACCGCTACGTCCTGCTGCTGCTGCTGCTGCTGCTGCTGTTTGCCGTTGCTGTGCGCTGACGCTATTGTTGCCTGCTTCGTGTTTCGTGCTGCCGCCTTCGGGTAGTGGGGGCGTCTGGGGCCGCCCCAGGATGGTCTTGAGCCACCCAGAGGCTGTATCAGGGCCAAGGCTTGAAATTGAGAAGCAACAGTGGGCCTTCTTTCCTAACGATCGGGGGCCACATGCGAACCCTATCCCTACCCCCACGATTTCTGGGGGCGAGGGTGGGGTTCACTTCGCTCGCGAGCTCCCGAGCGAAGTGAACCCCACCCTCCCCCTCAGAAATCGTGGAGGGGTAGGGGTAGGGTTTGCATGTGGCCCTCTATCGTTAGGCCGAGCGAAGTGAGCCCCACCCTCCCCCTCAGAAATCGTAGGGGGGCAGGGGCAGGGCTCGCATGTGGCCCCCTAAACGATGTTCCATGGCGGCTGTGGCTGCCCGAGGTCGCAGGATGCGCGCAGGCTCCCTTGGGCTGGGGAGACGATGGAAGGCACTGCGGAGCATGCTTATGTCGGGCGTGCCCCCCCTACAGGGGGATTGTCGACGAAAAAAAAAGATACCCCCAAAACGACTCCCCAAAAAGTCAAAAAATACCCAAAGCATAGTCCCCAGACTATTGTTTGATCATTTTTTGACTATTGTAGGGGTGTTTTATATTATTCATAGAAAATCCCCCTGTAGGGGGACAGGTCCGACTTGAAGCATGCCCCCAATGGCCAGCCTGTCCGGAGCACTCTCGGAAACAATTCCCGGACGTGTCGCCCATTGAGACCAGAGCCTTGGCAGAGGAGGGGAGACAAGAAGAGGCGCATGGGCGCATGATTATCCTGGGTGGCCGGCGCGGTCCCAACGCTCTCCGAGGGAGCTTCCCTCGGAAGCCTCTTGGAGGCGATTTTGGGGGTGTCTTGCGGCCTCTCGAGGGTCTCTTGGGACCTGATTTGGGCTTCTCAGGGGGCCTTCTGGGGCGTCTGGGGGGCCTCTTGGGGGCCAGCTGGCGGTTTCGGGGATCATCCTGGAGCGGAGGGCGCGAATTGTCAGTCCGAGTTCTCCCTCGTGGGACCCTCCTGGGGCCGTCTTGGGGGCTTGGGCCGCCTTGGGGCCCTCTTGGGCTGTCTGGGAGCTCTCTTGGGGGCCCCTTGGGCCATCTTGGCGCGATCTTGGGAGCCCTGGGGCTGGCTCAGAGAGTCGAGACGTCGAAAAGGCGAGAACACTGAAACCCTTCAAAACACACACACACACACAAACACACACACACACACACCACACACACACCACACATACACCACACACACCACACACACCACACACACCACACACACCACACACACTACACACACCACACACACCACACACACACCACACACACCACACACACCACACACACACACCACACATACACCACACACACACACACACACACACACACACCACACACACCACACACACCACACACACCACACACACCACACACACACCACACACACCACACACACCACACACACCACACACACACCACACACCACACACACACACACACACACACACACACAACACCACACACACCACACACACCACACACATACACACACACACCACACACACCACACACACCACACACACACACCACACACACACACACACACACACACACACACACACACACACACACACACACACACCACACACACCACACCACACACACACACACCACACACACACACACACCACACACCACACACACCACACACACACACACACACACACACACACACCACACACACCCACACACTCCACACACACCACACACACACACACACCACACACACAAACCACACACTCCACACACACCACACCACCACACACACACACCACACACACCACACCACACCCACCACACACACACACACACACACCACACACTCCACACACACCACACACACCACACACACCACACACACACACACACCACACACACACCACACACACACCACACACACCACACACCACACACAGAACACACAACACACGCACAACACACACACACACAACACACACAACACACAACACACAACACACACAACACACATACAACACACACAACACACAACACACACACAACACACACAACACACAACACACGCAACACACACAACACACACACACACAACACACACAACACACAACACACAACACACAGCACACACAACACACACACAACACACACACAACACACACACAACACACACACAACACACACAACACACACAACACACATACACACAACACACACAGAACGCACAGAACGCACACAACACACACAACACACACACAACACACACAAAACACACAACACACAACACACACACACACAACACACACACACACAACACACACAACACACACAACACACAACACACACACACACAACACACACACACCACACACACACACACACCACACACACCACACACACACAAGGGAAAGCAACACTGTGGGGCCTGATAGGGGAGTCTGGAGGCCTCTTCGGGGCCAGCTGGCGGTTTCTGGGATCATCCGGAGCGGAGGGCGCCAAATGATACTTCGAACTCCCCCTCGTGGGGCCTTGTTGGGGCCGTCTTTGGCCGTCTTGGGGGCCTCCTGTGCCGTCTTGGGGTGATCTTGGGTGCCCTGGAGCCAGCTCGGAGCGGGGAAACTCCGAAAAGAGGAGAACGCTGAAACCCTTGCAAAAACCGAATGCAATCAACGAGTTTGGCCTCTGGGGGCCCTCCTTAGGGCATCTTGGGCCGTCTTCTGGCACTGTGGGGCCGTGTGGAAGCCATATTGGCGACCTCTTGGACCGTCTGGGGGTGTCTCGGGCCATCTTGGGCCGTCTTGGGGCCCTCAGAAGCCGTCCTGGAGGCCCCCCGGGGCCGGACCGGGCCGGTTTCGGCTCATTGGATCCACCGCCCTTCTGTCACGCGCGCCCCCCAGCGTTGTAGTATAGACAAGTGTGCACCCGCGGAGCAAATCTGCAGGTGCCCTGGCAAGGGAACGCGGCGGGGCCATCTCGGGGTCATCTTTGGTCGTCTTGGACGCCTCTTGGGCCATCTTGGGGTTTTCGCTGAATTGTCTTGCAGCTCTTCTTGCAGACTTGCAGGAGGCTCTGGGTGCACCCGGAGAACCTCGAAGAGTACCCCAAGAGGGGCTCGCGAGGGCCCGCAGACGGCCCCAAGAGGGCCCCCAGAAAGTACCCTACGGATGCAACAACAAGGGGGTGCGTTGCACCCGTTGGGGGGCCTCTTCGGGCTCTCTGGGGGCGCTCATGGGGCCGTCTTGAGATGCACCTGAGGCTCTAGTGGGCCATCTCTGGGCCATCTTGGATCATCTTGGGCGCCTCCTGGGCCGTCTTGGGGCTCTCTTGGGCCGTCTTGGGGCTCTCTTGGGTCGCCTTCCTTGGGGCCCTCTCGGGCCGTCTTGGGATTCTCGGCGGCCTCTTGGGCCGGCTTGTGGCGATCTTTGGGGCTGTTGGGCCGTCGTGGGCGCATTGGAAACATATTCGGCGAATTTGGAGGCCTCTTGGACTCGCTCGGGCCGTCTGGGAGGAGGCGCAGGCCCTCCCGGCGGGTCCCCTCCCTGGCTTTGCCACGATTCGCAAGTTGCACGCGCTTGTTTGATATACTAGTGTGAGCCCGTGGACTAAATATATCCACGGTGTGCTGCATCTGGGACTCGCACACCGTGGGTGGACAGCTCGTCGAAGTTGAATAGCTTGGGTGTCTCTGAGGCCGTGTCGGGGGCATGTCGGGTCCCCCTGCGAGCATGCATGGGGCGTCTTGAAGGCCTCTTGCGATATTTTGGGTGCCTCTGGGGCCGTTCCCGGGCGGTCCCCCAGAGCCTCGTCTGGTGGACAGCCCGGGAAGCTTTGTGTAGAATCGCCGTGGGGCCGTCCTAGGGCGTCCTTCGGGGCTCTTCTTTGGGACTGCCTCCGCGCGCTCTGGGGTCACCTGGGGAGCCTTTGGGCCGTCGAAGGCCTCCCCTGGGAATACCTTAGGCAACGCTGGCGCGAACCAGAAGCCGCTTGGAGCCGTTTTTTAGGTGCGAGATGGGGAGACCCTGAAGCCGACAACCCGACTCGGGGATACGTGCGACCTACACCCTGCGAGATGCTTAAGAAATCATGGGTTAAGAAATTGATAGTCTCAGGACTTGAACCAAACCCAGAACTTCTATCAAAATCTTGGGATTTACATTGAAACGTTAAGAATAATCGAGACTCTGGACGAAAACTCTGGTTTTCTTAAGCATCGCCTCAGGTGTAGGCCCCGTGAGACCAGGCCCAGCTGCGGGCCCAGAGAGCGGCTCCGGTTCTCGGGCCGCTCCTGGGACCCGGGTCGGGGAGCCGCGTCCTGGCCGAGGCCCCCCCTCGGCGGTCCCACCAGGCCGAGGCAGCTCCTGGGAGCCTTCCATACCATTTTTTTTCTGGGGGGGGGGGGGGACCCATAGTGGCTCAGGAGGCTCCAGGGGGTCCCAGTTGAAGGCGGTCGACTCCTTGGTCGAGCAGTCCGAGGACACCGTGGCGAGGGGGGGGGGCCCACTGTCCGTGGGGAGCGCCTGAGCCTTCCATACCATCTTGTCGGTTCTTGCGACTCGACGCGAATCGACGCTAGTTGACGCCAAACGACGCGAAATCGACGTCGATCGACGCGAACCGACGGGAAGTCGGCGCTATCTCATCGACTCCCAGACACCCATCGACGCTAAAGACCGAATTAAAAGGGTATACCAGGCTCCCATGATTTGCCACCGAAACATCTGAATTAAAACAGGACTGTTCCGTGGACCGCCGCCCGCGCAAGCTCGCTCGCATGCAAAGGTGAAAGCCTCCTGCCTGCTCGAGCGCCCACGTGCTGTCCCGCTATCGCAATTCAGCCTGTTGGCCCTGCCTGAATGCTCGTCCTGTTTCTCTCGCTCGTCCGCGCGCTGCCACTCGGAAGGAGCAACGAGGAACGAGGTGAGGGTGAGGGGCGGAAAGCGAGAAGCCGGGAGTAGCCGGGAACGGAAGGCAACGAACCACCGGCGAGGAGCGAGGGGACGCGGAGGGACTAGTGTGGAGCAAGGAGCGGTGAGAGAGAAGCGATGGGGCTAGAAGAGAGGAGCATGGCGCGGAACGCCGCGGCCAGAAGAGAGAACGGGAGAAAGAGAGACAGTGAAGAGAGAGAGAGAGAGAGAAAAAAAAAAAGACAGAGGAAGAGAACATTCTATGAAACACACAACACCTGAGAGTGCAGAGAGGGAGAGAAAGAGAGAGAGAGAGAGACATGACTGGCATAGCTTACCAGCATCCTGAAACCGCCCTGCCGGGCCCGAGCCTGTCGAGCGCAACACCGATGCAAGATGAGGCGGCTCCTATTCTCAACGATGCGATGAAGCCGAATTCGGCACGCCAAGCTGGCCGGCCGAAAGACAGGGCGTGGGGACCAAATAACGTCTGTCAGCCGTCTGTCAGCGGAGAAGCAGGGAATAGGGACCATCTTGAGCAGGAAGGGGTAATCTTACAATGTCTGCCAATCTGGTCCCCAAGTAGCATGGCATAACTACTACTACCAATGTGCATCGCATGCGGTGAAGTACATGTGATGCAACCCCTGTGGTGGTACGCATTGTCTGTGCACGTTCTTGCCCTGGCGCATCGACAGCCAGGGCAGAAACGATGATTAGTAACCATCAAAAACATCAGATGGCATCGTCCATAACCATATAACACTAAAACAACAGCAGACACAACCGTGAAAGGCATCACAAGCCACCATCAATTTAGTACTAAGACGAAGTCGCGAATATCGCAACCATCACAAACATTATAGTGCATCAGCCATTGAGCACCTCCGATGAGGCCCCTGGGCAAGAACCCGAAAGTCAAAACTACCCGAGGCATCACAAAACACCATGCATGGAGGACCACCCACTAGAGCGCCATGACAAAAGCGGATATCGTAACCATCAATTTCGCCATAGGACACCAGCCATAGACAAACACCCACAGAGCACCGCGGCAAGAATGTGAAAATCATAATCATGGTCATGTCCAAATTCTTTGAACACATGTATGACCCAATGTGTGCAAACACTGTCTAGGGAAATAGCGAAACGTGCTGACCCCCTATCGATGGGTTATGGGGATGCTCCGACATGTAACTCGGTCCCTGGGCACTTCCCGCACGCAAGGGGGTCATGCATTATAAACCAGGTTACGTCGGGCTCCAGCATCGCCTTCCGCATCTCGCTCAGCAGCGCCAGGGCCCGCTGCCACTGCTCGCCCTTCTCGCACGCGCTGATCCCAGCGTTGTAGGAAACTAGGGCTGACCCGTGGACTCCGTCCACGACATCTTTCTGGAATGGTTCTCGGAGGAACGGCGCAGATTGTACCGAAAATCTACAAACACGGCGGCGGCTCGGGCGGCGGCAGCGAGACCGCGCCTTCGTGTCCGAGCTCTTGCAGCGCTGCATCAGCTTGGCCCAGCGCACTGCTCGTTCACCCCCCTCCTATTGAGGACAGTTTCGGAGCTCGGGGATGTGCGTCGAAGTCGAAGCCCATCTGAGGCGTCTCAGGAGCGCTCGGGGAAGGGCTCGGGAGGTCATCGGGGAAAGCCACCGAAAGCGCCGGGGAGGCTCGCAAGGATCTACAGGGAGGGCCCAAGAGAGCTTCAAGAAAATTTGAAATCCAGTGAACTCTTAAGAGAAACCGCTGTTGGGTCGGCCATCACCTCCGGGCGCGCCTTGATGGTGCGATCCAGTCGCATCACCGCCAACGGGAGGGTTTGTTCGCCATGTCCCATTCTGTTCGCCCAGAGGGTCTGTGGAGGCCTTCGGGCGAACAGAACGGGACAGGGCAAGGAATGGGGAAGACATGTCCGAATCTCCTGGGCCCCCCAGATGCTCGTCCGAAGAATGCGGAGAGGTCCCAGGGTCATATCAATTGGCTGCTGTCCCAGGGGTCCGGTCTGCTTGGCCCGAAGAGTTTGCCAAGGCCCCTGGGGGAACAGAATGGCACAGCATATCGGGCAAAGGGGGGCGGTAGCTGGCCTGTCAGACCCGGCGTTCGTCTTCTGCCCAAGCGGCGCGGGGCCCACGGGCCCCAGGGTTGGCGTCCCGCTGGGATTCCTCTTGTTCGCCCACAGGGTTGGAGGAGGCCTCCAGGCGAACAGAATGGGGCAGGACAATGAATGTGGGAGACTTGTCGCAAGCTCCCAGCCCCCCCAAGTGTGCGCCCGAAGGGTGTGGGGCCGCGTTGGCTCCCTCAAAGGGCCGTCTTGGAGCCGTCTAGGCCCGTCTTGAGGGCGCCGTTTGCCCTGATGGGGCCGTCTTGGTTCGTCGTGGGCCCCTCATGGGCGCGTCCGTAGGCCGTCCTGGGCCCATCGGGGTCCTCGTGGGGCTGTCTTGGAGCCGTCTGGGACCGTGAGGAGGCCGCCTTGGAGTCGTCTTGGGCCCCTCCTGTGCGCCTCCTTGGGCCGTCCTGGGCCCAGCAGGGGCCGTGTTGGCACCCTCTTGGGGCTGTCTTGGAGCCGTCTTGAGCCGTCGCAGCGCGCCTTGGGTTGTGCTGGGTCCGTCTTGGCCCGTCTTGGGGCCTTCCTGGGCGGTTCCTCGGACCCTCCTGGGACTTTCTGGGGCCTCTTGGTGCATCGGACCGCCGAAACGGCGGGAAACGCAAAGGGTGTAACAGTAAACAATGGAAAATTAACGATTTTTGCCAGCTGGGACTCTCTTGCCATCTTGGCCCGTCTTGAGGCCCCGAACGGGCGCGTCCTTGGGCCGTCCTGGGCGCACCCTCCTGGGACCGTCTTGGAATCGTCTTGGGCCGTCTTGAGCGCGCCTTGGGCCGTCCTGGGCCGGTCTGGGGCCGTGTTGGCACCCTCGCGGCGAGGAAGCTCGGAGGTGGGCTCGAGGCCTCTTCGGGGCCATTTTGGAAGCTGTTGGGGCCTCTGTAGGGGCCTCGTTTGGGCTCCTTGGGAGCCTCCTGGGGCCTCTTCGGGGGATTCTTGGCGGCCCCTTGGGGCCTCTTGGGGGCCTGTTTGGGCCTCCTGGCGCCCTCTTGGGGCGGAAGGCTCGGATTTTCGGTCCGTGGTCCCCCTCTTGGCCCCCTCTTGGGCCTGTCTTCGGGCCCTCGTGGGCCGTCTTGAGCGTCTCTTGGGTCGTCTTGGGGCCCTCTTGGGCTGTCTTGGGGCGCTCTTGGAAACCTCTTGGGCCGTTCTGGGGCGCTCTTGGAGGCCTCTTGGGCCGTCTTCGAGCGTCGGAAAGCGGAAAAGGCGAGAAGGCCAAAATCCTTCCAAAACCGTCGTAAAGCGGACGATTTTGAGGCCCAAAACCGTCCAAAACCTCCTGAGGCGGTCCCCTCGTCCGCCCCCCTCGCTTCGAAGCAGTTTTTAAGCCCCGTGGCACCTCTTGGGGATCTCTTTTGGGCTCCTGGGGGCCTCTTGGGCCTCCACTGGATTCGCTGCCCTCGGTCGGCAATCGTCGATCCTACGACGACTCTCCCCAACGGAGAAACATCGAAGGCCCTCGGAGCGTCCAACATTGTTCTTTTGTGCCTTCGATATGCCGGTCGCCTCTCGTCCGCTCCCCCCCTCCTGGAAGCAATTCTGAGGCCACTTAGGGCTTCGTGGGGGCCGTTTGGGGATCTCTTGGGGCGTTTTTGCCTGCGATATGCCTGTCGCCTCTCGTCCGCTCCCCCGCTCCTGGAGGGAATTCTGAAGGCACTGAAGGCTTCGTGGGGGCCGTGTCGGAGCCTCTTCGGCCTTCGTTTGGGCCTCCTGGGGGGGCTCTTAGGGCCCTCTCGGGCCGTCTTGGGTGCCTCTTGGGCCGTCTTGGGGCTGTCTGAGACCCGCCTCGGCGCCTCTTGGGCTGTCGTGGGCCGTCTTGGGCCGCTCCTGGGGTCGTCTTGGGTGCCTCTTGGGCCGTCTTGGGCGCCTCCTGGGCCGTCCTGGGGCCGTCCTGGGGCGTCTTGGGGCCGTCTTGCTTGGGGCCCTCCTGGCCCGTCTTGGGGCTCTCTTGGGGTACTCTTCGGCCGTCTTGGAGCGGTCGGGGGGACTTCTTGGGCCGTCTTGGAGCGTCGGGAAGCCGAAGAGGCGAGGAGGCCGAAACCATCGAAAACCACAGTAGAAATCGACGATTTCTGTCGCTCGGGGCCCTCTTGGGAGGCCTCTTCGGGCGTCCTGGACGCCTCTTGGGCCGCCTGGGGCGAATCTCGGGCGTCTTGGGCCTATCTTTAAGCGTGCCGGGGCTCTCTGGGGCCGTCTTGGGGGCTTCTGGGGGCCCTCTCGACATGTCCTGGAGCCTGCCTGGGCGGCCCGGGGCGGCCCGGGGCCAGCCCGGGGCGGTTTTGAGACATTTGAGCCTGCGCCCTTCCCGCACGCACGTGCCCCTGCAATGTAGTAGAGAAGATGACATTGGGCTCAAACTTCGCCTCCAGCATCTCGCGGAGCAACGACAAGGCCCGCTGCCACTGTTCGCCTTTCTCGCAGGCGCTGGTCCCAGCACTGTAGCTGACGCGCGTCTGGCCTCGAACGTTTATTCCTCGTGCGTGTCTTGGCTTCGTGCGTGCTTTTTTGCTGCTCGATGATCCAGGGTGCTCCTCTCCTCGATGGTCCTCGCCGAGAATTTTCTGTTCCCCCCCAACCAAAGGGTTCTCCAGGGGGCCCGCTGAGTTCCCAAGGCCTCGGTCACCAAGGTCATCAGGAGAGACATCACCCCTGCGGCTCTTTAGCCTGCGCCAAAGGCCGTGTTCGACAAGGACGCGCAGCGCGGCGTGAACCGCCCAGGCGAGAGAGCAGTGCGGATGCTGCGGATTACCATGTTGCGTCGGCGCCAGAGGAAAAACGAACAAGACAAGGCCTCAACTCGAAGATAGTCCTCGCCGAGAAGAAAAATGAACACGTCCGAGCGATGCCAAGGCGTGTGGGTACCGTGGGCTAAAACTCCATGCGGGCCGGAAACTGAGCGCGCGCACATATCAGACAAGCAGAGCAGCGAAGAGAAGGGCGGCCCTGGGGAAGCGATGAGCCGTGTTTTTTCAAGTTTGGACCGTCCACTGTGGTCTACTCCTCCTCCTCCTCCTCCTCCTCCTCCTCCTCCTCCTCCTCCTCCTCCTCCTCTCCCTCCTCGCCCTTCCCCGTGGTGTCGGAATGGGTGCGCGGGTAGGGAGGGGCAGTGCTGAGCCACCTGTCAACCCTTGCGGTCCGCGCGCGTGTTTTCTCTTGCACGTCGGGGTCTCGTGCGCATTCGCTGGCCGCGCCACGTGTGAGCGCGGTGTGGCACAAGGCTGGTTACGCAGCGTCGCGGGGACAACGGGGCATCGTGCTTCATCCGCTTGGGCGGTCCTGGGGGGAGGGCGGCTCCAAGGAACCGATGGATCAAGGTATTCCCCGTTTGGACCGTCTGATGGGGGTCTGCACTTCTCCCGTCGTGTCGGAACGGGCATGCGGATTTGGGGGGACAAGGTTGAGCTACCAACGCTTTCGTTCCGCATGCGTGTTTTCTCTTTGCTTCGGCGTCTCGTGCGCTTTATCTGAGCACGTCTCAGACAAAAAAACGCTCGGGCGTCTTTCCTCAGTTTGGACCGTCGAACCTGCTCAATGCAAAGCGAGGGAGAGAGAGAGAGAGAGAGAAAGAGAGAGAGAGAGAAAGAGAAATTAGCCTGGCGAAGAACCCAACCATATGCAGTTTTCAGTACCGCAGCTGCGGGTTTCATCTTCAATGGAACTCCCCATAAGATTACGGAACGTGTGGGGGGTGTGCCGAGATGGGTGCCACTGGGGCATTCGGCGAAGCTCCCTATGGGGACATGAAACACGCGCGGGGCGTGCCGACATGGGTGGCGGAAACGCATGTGCGGGCCGCCACTGGGGCCTCCAGTGGAGCTCCCTATGGGTCCCCGAAACATGATGCTGCTGCGGGGGGGGGGGCGGGATGGGTGGCGGAGACGCATGTAAGCGCCGCTACTGGGGCCTTCGGTGGAGCTCCCTATGGGGCCACGAAGCGCGTGAGGGGTGTACTGGGATGTGTGGCGGGGACGCATGTGAGCGCCGCCACTGGGGCCTTCGGTGCAGCTCTCTATGGGGCCACGAAACGTGTGAGGGGTGTGCCGAATTGGGTGCGGGTGGTGACGCATGCGGGCGGCAGCACTGGGGCCTTCGGTGGAGCTCCCCATGGGGCCACGAAACCTGTTGTTGTGAGGGGCGTGCCGGGATGGGTGGCGGGGACGCATGTGAGCGCGGCCGCTTGGGCCTTCGGTGGAGCTCCCTATGGGGCCACGAAACGTGTGAGGGGTGTGCCGAATTGGGTGGGTGTGGGTGACGCATGTGAGCGCCGCCACTGGGGCCTCCGGTGGATGATGGGGCCACGAAACCTGTCAGGGATGTGCCGAAATGGGTGTGCGGGACGCATGCGCATGTGAGCGCCGCCACTGGGGCCTTCGGTGGAGCTCCCTATGGGGCCACGAAACGTGTGAGGGGTGTGCCGAAATGGGTGTGGGTGACGCATGCGGGCGCGGGCACTGGGGCCTTCGGTGGAGCTCCCTATGGGGCCACGAAACGTGTGAGGGGTGTGCCGAAATGGGTGTGGGTGACGCATGTGGGCGCGGGCACTGGGGCCTTCGGTGGAGCTCCCTATGGAGCCACGAAACGTGTGAGGGGTGTGCCGAAATGGGTGTGGGTGACGCATGCGGGCGCGGGCACTGGGGCCTTCGGTGGAGCTCCCTATGGAGCCACGAAACGTGTGAGGGGTGTGCCGAAATGGGTGTGGGTGACGCATGCGGGCGCGGGCACTGGGGCCTTCGGTGGAGCTCCCTATGGAGCCACGAAACGTGTGAGGGGTGTGCCGAAATGGGTGTGGGTGACGCATGCGGGCGCGGGCACTGGGGCCTTCGGTGGAGCTCCCTATGGAGCCACGAAGCGTGTGAGGGGTGTGCCGAAATGGGTGTGGGTGACGCATGCGGGCGCGGGCACTGGGGCCTTCGGTGGAGCTCCCTATGGAGCCACGAAACGTGTGAGGGGTGTGCCGAAATGGGTGTGGGTGACGCATGCGGGCGCGGGCACTGGGGCCTTCGGTGGAGCTCCCTATGGAGCCACGAAGCGTGTGAGGGGTGTGCCGAAATGGGTGTGGGTGACGCATGCGGGCGCGGGCACTGGGGCCTTCGGTGGAGCTCCCTATGGAGCCACGAAACGTGTGAGGGGTGTGCCGAAATGGGTGTGGGTGACGCATGCGGGCGCGGGCACTGGGGCCTTCGGTGGAGCTCCCTATGGAGCCACGAAACGTGTGAGGGGTGTGCCGAAATGGGTGTGGGTGACGCATGCGGGCGCGGGCACTGGGGCCTTCGGTGGAGCTCCCTATGGAGCCACGAAACGTGTGAGGGGTGTGCCGAAATGGGTGTGGGTGACGCATGCGGGCGCGGGCACTGGGGCCTTCGGTGGAGCTCCCTATGGAGCCACGAAACAGTGTACTGGGTGGGTGAAGAGGAGAGGAGAAGAGGAGAGGAGAGGAATGATGATGATAATGATTATGATAATGATGATGATGACGATGACGATGATGGGGATGATGACGATGATGATGAAGATGGGAGGAGGGAGGGGGCAGCGGGAAGGAAGGAAGGAACGCGGGGCGACGTCTCTTCAAAACGAGGACCCAACACCACAGGATGGTTGGGAAAAAGAGAGAGAGAGAGAGAGAGAGAGAGAGAGAGAGAGAACACAACATCAACATCAACAACAACAACAACAACCACCACCACCACCACCACCACCACCACAACAACAACAACACAACAACAACAATCAGTTTAAGACTGTTCGCCCTTATATGCTCGAGTGTCAAAAAACGCGTATTTCCCAAACCCTCGATACCCGCCCTCTTCGTCTTCGATCGAACCCCTTTTGGGGGTATACCTTTCTTCCCTGCAGGCCGGGCCCTGGCAAGCGGCGGGGCGGCCGCGGACCGTCGACCCGACCCCAAGAGGGACGGACAGGGGACCGACTACGACGACGATGATGACGACGACGGCGACGACGGCGACGTCGAAGACGACGGCGACGACGAGCGAAAGCGAGAGCGAGAGAGAACGACATCAAGGCCACGAAGGGCACGAAGTAGGCCACGAAGGGCGACAGCGGGGACACGAAGGGAATGCGTATGGGGCCACGAAGAGTGCGAACGAGCGGGGGCCACGAAGTGCAGATAATGCGGGGCCACAGAAGGCAACTATGGGGCCACTGAGGGTAGCAACTGGGCCACGTAGGACAATGAGGGGGACACAAATGGCGACAGCGGGGCCACGAAGGGCATGCACATGGGGCCGCAACGGGCGCGACTCCTGGGTGCCTGGGTGTCGGGAGCGCGGCGCTTGGGCAAATTGCAAGAAATTCCAACGCAAGGCCATTCTTCAGTAAGTTGCAAGCAAGTCTCCAGCGAGAGCGCGACTCCAGAGCTCCGGGAGAGCGATTCCTGAAGAAATTGCAAAGAAATCCCACGCGAGAGCGCGATTCCTGAATAAAATGCGAGGAAGTCTCGGGCGGGAGCGGGGGTCCTGCCTAAATTGTAAGGAAGTCTCAGGCGGGAGCAGTTGTTGTTGTTGTTGTAGCCCGGGGGCCAGGGGCCCAGTTTGAGCAGGAAGACTTTCCCTGTTTAAAAAAACAGGGTGCGAGCGTCGAGGGGCACACTTTGATTGAGAAACAAACAATATGCACCGGTGGGGGGGGGGGGGGGGCTAGCGACCCCCCCCGGGTCAGATACGAGGCCCCCCGGGACTCCTCTTCCCCTGGGCTCCAGCCAAGCCGACCTTGAGCAACCTCGTAATTGAGTCGAAGGGAAGCCCCTTCCCTTTGATCCCTCCCCCGCCGGGAGGGGGGGGGGGTAGCGACCCCCCCCCCCGGGTCAGATACGACGCCCCCCCTCTGGGACTCCTCTTCCCCTGGGCTCCAGCCAAGCCGACCCGACAGCCCAAGTTAAGTGCAGAGAACCGACAGCATCTCTCAAGATGACTCGAACAATACGAATAGTTTCGCGATTCTAGATCGGGCAGCAGACCGAGTTCAGAGCTGTCGATTCCACAGACAACGGTCACTGATGATTCTGAATCAGATTCTGTACGTATCAGCTCTGTAGCTGTCCTGTATATCGAGTTAAGTACAGAAAAGCCGAGAGTGTCTGTCAAGATGACCCGAATAATCCGAATAGCTTTGCGGACCTAGCTCGGCTAGCGGACCGAGTTCAGACCTCTTGGTTCAACAGGCGAGCCCCTTCCCTTTCATCCCTCCCCCGCCGGGAGGGGGGGGGGGGGGTACGACCCCCCCCCCGGTCAGATACGACGCCCCCCCCTGGGACTCCTCTTCCCCTGGGCTCCAGCCAAGCCGACCTTGAGCAACCTCGTAATTGAGTCGAAGGGAAGCCCCTTCCCTTTGATCCCTCCCCCGCCGGGAGGGGGGGGGGGTAGCGACCCCCCCCCCGGGTCAGATACGACGCCCCCCCCTGGGACTCCTCTTCCCCTGGGCTCCAGCCAAGCCGACCTTGAGCAACCTCGTAATTGAGTCGAAGGGAAGCCCCTTCCCTTTGATCCCTCCCCCGCCGGGAGGGGGGGGGGGGTAGCGACCCCCCCCCCGGGTCAGATACGACGCCCCCCCCTGGGACTCCTCTTCCCCTGGGCTCCAGCCAAGCCGACCTTGAGCAACCTCGTAATTGAGTCGAAGGGAAGCCCCTTCCCTTTCATTCCTCCCCCGCCGGGAGGGGGGGGGGGGTAGCGGGGGGGGTAGCGACCCCCCCCCCGAGTCAGATACGACGCCCCCCCCCCGTACCGACCTTGAGCAACGTCGTCATTGAGTCGAAGGGAAGCCCCTTCCCTTTCCCTTCCCCGACGGGGGGGGGAGAGGAGGTCCCGGGGGGGGTCCCGGGGGAGTCCCGGGGAAGTCCCGGGTCAGATACGACACCTCCCTCCCCCACCTTCTCGTCCTTCTCCCCGTTCCCCCAAACCATCCCACAGCCCGTGCCTCTTGCTGCGCATTGCGAACAGGGTCGGCGGCATCGGCCGTCAGGCCTTCGCAATAATTATTTTTCAGAAATGACAAATCAACAACAACAACAACAACAACAACAACAACAACAACAACAACAACAACAACAACAACAACAACAACAACAACAACAACAACAACAACAACAACAACAACAACAACAACAACAGCAACAACAACAACAACAACAACAACAACAGCAACAACAACAACAACGACGACGACGACGACGACGACAACCACAACAACACCAACACCAACAACAACAACAACAACAACAACAACAACACCAACACCAACACCAACACCAACAACAACAACAACGCCAACAACAACAACAACAACACCAACAACAGAGAAAGAGAGTGACACAGACTAGGTCTACCAGTGTCAAATGGTAGGGGGCGGCGTCGTCTGGCGGAGGACAAGTTGCGAGCTGAAGGTGCAGATGCGAAGTTACCTTTTCGGTGCTGAGCGATCTACAATGCTTCGCGCCAGAGCACGTCTCCCCATGCATCGGAGTACTTAGAACAAGCGGGGAGGAATGGGCCGTCTGCGGCCAAGCGAAAGGGTTCTTGCCACTCGTTGACCGTCTCGCACACGCTTGGCCTGGAATCCCGCCAGCCCTCTGGGCGTGGGTAGTGTAGAGCGTTTCCTCTTCCAACCGCCCGTGTTCCCCTTTCGGGGAAAGATTTATAACTGTTCCCAATGTATAACCACCCCCTCCCCGAGCCGACTGCAGCCGACCAGGACCAATGCTGACCCCCCACACCATCCTTGCCAAAAACAATGCGACATCCACTGCGGGGCAAACTCTTTGGTCAGGATGAGAGGGGCGCGAGCACTTCGAAATGTTTGTTGCAGAGACGGCGGGGGTGCCCGCATATTGCCTGCTGCGCGCAAGGACCGTATCCCTGTTAGGCGGTACGCCATAAACATCTGGATCGTGCGCGGGCACCCGGCGATCACTGTGCATGGGTTTTTGGCTTGGACTGCGGAGGTGCTGGCATATTGCCTGCTGTGCGGGCCCACCAGGCACTATGATGGCCACGCCGCCGCGATTGCGCACTGGTTTTCGACAAAGGGTGGCGGGGGCCGACGCGTTTCCCGATGTGTACTGCCACGTGCGCAGGCGCACCTGGCACGCTTTGCGCGCGCCCCGAACGTGGCGCACATGGCGCGGCTGGAGCATGCGGCACGTATGGCGCACGTGGATTACGTGGCGCATCTGGCGCACCAGGCGTGCTGGGCACGCTTGGGCCACAGGGGTGCCTGGCGCACCTGGCGCGCCTGGCACGCGTGGCGCACCTCGCCCCAACGTTGCGCATATGGGGTCTGTGTTGATTCCCGTTAGCTGCCCACCCAAAGACGACTACTGACCATGCTGCGGCTCGGGTGCTGCTTATGTGTTGGGATGGCGGGCGGGGGTGAGCGAGACGGCTTGCCGGCGGGGAGGGTGCCTTCAACTCTCGGCCGCACCCCCTACCCCTGTGTTTGGAGGGGGAGGGTTCGCGAGACGTTGGAGCGTACTTGTTCGCCTCGGCGCGGAAACCAAAATCATTGATTAGTCAGGGTTCGGACAATTATGCCCTCCTGGGAGGAGGGCAACAGCGCGGGTGGCAATTGACGCCATCATTGGACTTCGTAAAGGTGCGGAGGTACGTTGGACCCTCCTCTAGGGACGTCTTCGTTGGCCGAGGGTCCCTAGAGGAGTACTCGGCCCCCTCCGGTGGCTATTGACGCCTTCGTGTAAAGGTGCGGGGGGGACCCACGCAGCCCCTGTGATGGAAACTGCGCGAGGTGTGAGGCCTACTGACGGTCCTCACGTGTGAGGCCTAAAGACGGTCCTCACCCAAGTGGGGGGCCAGAGGGAGGGGACGCGCGCGCGCTTCTCGGCGAGGTGGCTCCTGCTGATGGTCCTGAGGCGGGAGTCCTGAAAAAAGGACCCCAAAGTGCACACACAGCTTCGACTCCGAACCATAGTATGCCTTGCGCACTCGGGGAAGGAAGGAAAGGGGAGGGGGAGGGAATTGTCCGTCCCCACTGCTGGATTCACCTCCAGGGAAGGGGAAAGCGGAAAGCGGAACGCAACAACTGATGGCCGAGAACGCACAATTCAATTCCCGGCAGGGTGTGAATCTGTACCGAGCGCCAGGGGGACCCCATTGTGTTAATTGAAGTCCTGGCCGGACATGAACAAGAGTGGCCATGGTCGGTGGCGGCCAGGCGGCGGAGGCGGCGCGTCCTGACAGGGGCGCTCTTGGGCCTGAGGCTGGCTCGAAAACGGGATCGGAGAACCCCCCCCTCCCAAACGCCACCGCCCCGGCGGGGAGGGGGGGCAGGGGCGCCTGATGGGGGATCCCCCTCCTAGATGGGCCAAAGATGGCCCCCAAGGCCCCCAAGGGTGTCCCAAGGTGGCCCCAAGAAGTGCCCAGGAGGCCCCAGGAGCCCCCCAAGAGGCCCCCAGGGTGCCTTCAAAGGGGTCCCAAGAGTCCTCCCAGATGGCCCCAAGATGGCCCCCGAGGTTCCCAAGGGTGCCCCAAGACAGCCCCAAGAGGTGCCCAGGAGGCACAAAGAGGCCCCCAAACGAGGCCCCCAAGAGATCCCCAAGAGATCCCCAAGAGGCAGCAAGTGGCCACCCAGATGCAACCAAGACGCCCCATGAGGCCTTGGCGAGAACAACATTTTAGCCTTCTGGGGAAGAGGGGACTGATTAAGGAGCCCCCCTCCTCTGATCGATCTCTCCCAGGGTAGCCCTAAGATGGTGGCCCCTGAAGCTCCCAAGGGTGCCCCAAGACGGCCCCAAGCGGTGCCCATGAAGCCCAAAGAGACCCCCAAGAGGGCCCCACGATGTCCCAAGAGGCTCCCAAGAGGCTCCAAGAAGACCCCAAGAGGCACCCAAGACGCCCCAAGAGGCCTCCAGGACTGTCAAGAGAACCCCAAAACGCCCCAAGAGGACTCCAACACTTTCGAACTATCCGAGGAGACTCCGAGGGGCATCCAAGACGCTTCTAGCCTTCCTGCTCGCCCTTCTCCTCCTCCCCTCCTCCTCCTCATCCTCCTCTTCCTCCTCCCTGCTCCTCCTCATCCGCCTGGTCCTCCTCCTTCATCATCCATCCTCCCCATCCCCCTCTCCCTCCTTCTCCTCCTCCTCCTCCTCATCCTCTTCATCTTCCTCCTCCTCCTTTTTCTCCTCCTCCTCCTCCTCCTCCTCTTCCTCCCTCCTCCTCCTCCTCCTCCTCCTCCTCCTCCTCCTCCTCATCTCATCGGGTTGCTCCTCCTCCGATTCCTCCTCCATCCTCCACCTTCTGGAGTACGACATCTTACCCAACCCTATATTCCACTGCATTCTACTCCGCATCCCTGATCAAGGTAACTCGATTGGGCATCGTTTCTGGATGGGCTGGTGGGTTATGGGAAGTGTCTAGAATCCCACCAGCCCTCTGGGTGTAGGTGGTCTAGGGAGTTTCCTATTCCAACCCCCGCCTCCCCCTTCGGGGAGAGGTTTACCACTCCCCCCACCCCCTCCCCTGGACCTGGACGGGGCGTCCCGAGAGGTGCCAGAAGGTACGGTTTCGCCCAATATGGCTCCGAGAGGGCCTCAGAGAGCGCAAGATGACCTCCACGATGGCTCCAATGACACAAGATGCCTCAAGCCGGTTCCAAGATGCTCCAAGAGGCCCCAGGAACGCTCCAAAACGGCTCCAAGACGTCCCCGAGACCTCCAAGGATGCCTCCAAGAAGCCAACGCCCTTCCAAAACCTAAGGAACATCAATGTGTGTTACGTTCTCGCCTTTTCGCTTCCGATGGCCATCCGAGGCCTCAAGATGGCTCCAAGATGGCCCAAGAGGGCCCCAAGAGAGACACAAGAGAGCCCCAAGACGGCCCCAAGAGGGGTCCAGAAGGCGATGTTCGGTGCTTCCGAGGGGGGAGGCTGATTGGAGCTCCCCTCTGTTTGATCAATTTCCTCCAATATGGCACCAAGAGCGCCCCTGAAGCTCCCATGAGCGCCCCAAGAGGGCCCCAAGGGGCGCCCAGACGGCCCCGAGAAGCGTCCAGGAAGCCTCCGAGAAGCTGCCAAGCGACCCCCAAGAAGCCTCAAGAGGATGCCCGAGGCACCCAAAACGCTCAAAGACGGGCCTGGGCTCGCCAAGATTCTCCTTCTCCTCCTCCTCCTCCTCCTCTTCCTCCTCCTCCTCCTCCTCGTCCTCCTCCTCCTCCTCCTTGTCCACTGCCTCTTCCTCCTTCCTCCTCTTCTCCCACCTCCTCCTCCTCCTCCTCCTCCTCCTCCTCCTCCTCCCCTTCATCCTCCTTCTGCTCCACCATCCTCCCCCATCTTGGGGCCTCGGACGGCTTCCCCCGCCCTTTGTTCTTCTGCATGCTCCCCCCGCTTCCCTGATCACCTCAACTCCCCTGGGCATCACCTGGCCTGATGGGGATACGCTTAGGTCGGGCATGTCCCCCTACAAGCAGATTTTGAACGACAAATGAAAAGTACCAGAAACATACTCCAAAAATGCCCCCAAATAGTCAAAACATCGTCCCCAGACTATTGTTGTACAATTTTTGAATCTTCCCCCTGTAGAGGGACAGGCCCGACTTGAAAAGAATACGCGAAGCGTCAACAAGTGTAGTGCAGACGATGGTGGGCTCCAGCTTCGCCTCCCGCATCTCGCTGAGAAGCGACAGGGCCCGCTGCCACTGCCTGCCCTTCTCGCAGGCGCTGATGCCGGCGTTGTAGGCGACGGCGTCGGCCTCCACGCTCGCCGCGGACAGCTCGCGGCGCAGCGACAGCGCCCACTGCCACTGCTGACATTTGGCGCATGCGCCGACGATGACGGTGTAGAGGCCCAGGCTGGCCTTCACGCCGTGCCGGGACGCTTCGCGGAGAGACTGCAGCGCTGCGCTCCACTGCCTTGCCCTTGCGAGCGTCCTGGTGGCCGCCTCGGCACCTCGGAGTCCTGGCCGGGATCCTGCCCGGAGCCTGACATCGGCGGCCATGCTGACGGATGCTTGAGCGCTACTCTTGTTCCTCCCCTCCTCCCCCTCCTCCTCCTCCTCTCCTCCTCCTCCTCCTCCTCCTCCTCCTCCTCCTTCCTCCTCCTCCTCCTCCTCCTCCCTCTCTCTCCTCCTCTCCTCAGCCATCCCTCTCCTCAGCTCCTCCTCCTCCTCCTCCTCCTCCTCCTCCTCCTCCTCCTCTCCTCTCCTTCCTCCTCCTCCCCCTCCCCCGATCCTGGGCCCGGCACGGGCCTGGCCAGGGGCGATGTCTGGCCATCGCTCGGACGCCCCTTCCCCGTGCACCTTGTCGTTTTCGCGCGTGTTTTTTTTTTTTGGGGGGGGCTCGATGATCCAGTAGTAGACGAGCGCTTTCCACTACTCGCAAAGTGGCTAACCCCATACCCAGGATAATAAAGTACCACCCCTTAAGTAGTTTGAGTTTTTTTATCGTCGGCCTAGACGGGTTTCAAATAGAGGCAGAGGGCGCGGAGGCCGAACTTCATTATCACGGGGAAAGTTCGCCATCGAGGTTACTTCCTTCTTATGTTGAGATAATAATATCAAGCGAAGCGAACACGTTTTTTTTCAGGACGTCTCAAGCGAAACCAATAATTTTGGGAGGCAGCCTAAAACCAAACGATCAATAGTTCAAGGATGTATGTTCTCTCCTTATCTATCTATCTCTATCTCTTTCTCTATCTCTTTCTCCTCCTCCCCTCCTGGCGCCCTGAACTTGTTTATCGCTGTGGTTGATTATCCTGGGAAAACGAGGCACGTGAGCTACCCTACACGAGCAGATGCACATTTGAATGTCCATCAAGCGTTTGCAAATTAAATCTAATAAGCTTTGAACTTTGGATGTTCGTTTCCTCCTTCTCCTCTCCTCTCTCCCCCGCCTCCTCCTCCTGCTTTTCTTTTGTTTCGCTCTCTATATCTCTTTTTATTGATCCTTCTTCTCGCCTCTCTCTCTCTCTCTTTCCCTGTGTCTCTCTGTGTCTCCCTCTCTCTCTCTCTCTCTTTCTCTCTCTCTCTCTCTCCCTCTCTCTTTCTTTCTTTCTCCTCCTCCCCCTGGCGCCCTGAACTTGTTTATCGCTGGGGTTGATTATCCTGGGAAAACTAAGCACATGAGCTCCCCTACACGAGCAGATGAAAATTTAAATTTCCATTAAGCGTTTACACATCAAATCTAATACGTTTTGAACTTTGGATTTTCGCTTCCTCCTTCTCCTCTCCTCTCTCCCCCGCCTCCTCCTGCTCTCAAGCAAAACAGACAAATATTTCGAGGATGTCTCAAGCGAAACAGCAATTCGTTGAGGATGTCTCAACCGGGACAATCCTCAAGATATCTTTGGCTTTTTCCTCTTGATATCTCTTTATGCTGGCTCTGGCGGGCAACTTTTATTATCTCCCCGAAAACCCCGAACTTTACTATCCCTGGGGGTTTATTCTCCGAGGTATGCGGTTACTCGCAAATGGCCTGGATTCCCCGCGGGGGATCTACGATAAATTACATCAGAGCAGACGTGTGTTTTTTCGGACGCTTGCGAGCAGGCACTCTGCGGGCAGTGGAACGCGCTCGGTGAAGGACGCTCCTCGACGGCCCTCGCCGCGCCAAGGCGCACACGCCCGAGCGATGCCGAGGTGCCGATTCTGGGGGGCGAGGCCGCGGTGGAGCGTCGGGTGCCTCAACGGGTCGATCGCTTCGCTTCGTGCGTGGCGTGCGCGCGGGCGAGGCGAGGCGACGCGGCGCGAGCTCCTGCCCCCGGAGGGGCCATGCCCGGCCAAAGCGCTGCGCCTCCTGGGGCTCGGGCCGCGGCCCCCTGCTGTCCCGAGGGTCGTCCTGAGGGTCGTCCCGAGGGTCGTCCCGACGGTCGTCCCAACGCTCCCCCTCCTCCTCCTCCTCCTCCTCCTTCTGCTCCTCCTCCTTCTCCTCCTCCTCCTCCTCCTCCTCCTTCTCCTCCTCCTCCTCCTCCCTGATGGAGGTGCTCGTCCCAGCGCTTGTTCCGACGGTTGTCCCGATGGTTGGCCCTACGATTGTCCCGATGGTTGCCCCAACGTTTATCTGATGAATGTGGCTGTCCCCATGGTTGTCCCGCTGGTTGCCCTGATGGTTGGCCCGATTGTTGTCCCGATGGTTGTCGTGACGGTTGCCCCGAAGGTCGCCCTTATGGTTACCCCGCTGGTCGTCATGATAGGCATCACGATACTTGTCACGATGATTGTCCAGATGATTATCTCGATGGTTGTCTCGATGGTCGCCTCGCCGATAGATGTCCGGATTGTCGGCCTGCCGATCGTCTTGCCGATGGTTGCTTCGATGGTTGTCCCGATGAGGGGTACGATCTGTGCCATCTTCAGCTCGAGCACGCCGCACCGAGTCCCCAAAGAAGGGAGTATGAAAAGGAGGGAGGGGGGAGAGGCCCGAAAGAAGCCCCCAAGAGGCCCAAGGAAACTCCCAGGAGGCCTCCAAGAGGCCCCCAAGAGGCTCCCAAGAGGCTCCGCGACGACGTGACTGAACGCTCTCCGGACGTGCACCCCGTGAAGCGAAAGGAATCCACGTCCGGAGGTGACGTGCTGAGCGGCAGCGTTTTTCGGCGAATGCCTTAATGCAACGTGTCCAATGTATCCAATGATTGCATAATTGCCGCATTTTGTGTTGTGTTACATTATTATGTCTCCCCCTAACCCCCCCCTGGAGCTGCGCCACATGAGCGGGCCAAAGTGCCCCCCCCCCCCTCCCGGGGCTCAAAAACCTACCAACACCTATAGAAAATCTATGATTTCGACCTCTTGGGCCTCTTGGGGGGCCAAGAGGGCGCCAAGACGGCTCAAGATGGGCTCTGTGCGGGCCAAGACGGCCCCGAGACGGTCCAAGATGGCCCCAAGAGGGCCAAAAAAGCCCCAATGACAGCCCAAGAGGGCCCCAAGAGCGCCCACAACTGCGCCTCCAGAGGCCGAAATCATTGATTTCCCTAAGGTTTGGTAATCTTTTAGCGTTCTCGCCTTGGCGGCCCAAGCAGCTTCCTAAATCGCTCCAGAACAAC
>CAUYUJ010001241.1:0-20000 GCA_963575745.1 Prorocentrum cordatum
TCTTCGGATGTTGAGGAATCGTCGATGGATCAAGATATGGCGCCGTGCCTGGCATACGCAACTATCGATCTGCCCTTGAAGCACGAGCCATTGTCGAAACTTCTGAGCGAGTTGCACGACGTCGCGTGCATCTTCCCAGACAAAGACCCGTCGTCCAGGACTCCAGGACCCCAAACCCTTGCGCTCAGAGTCGGCCGCGCCACTATTCATATTCCTTGGGCTTCTTACTTTTGGGTTTGTTGGTCTCAGAGTTAGGCAGAGTTAGGTAGTTAGGGTAGTTAGGGGAGGGTATCTGTTCGAGCAGGGCGCCTCGCAATCTCACTTGGCCCTGGGCGGCCATCGGCGCGAGGCCATCATGCCGACTCTGGCCGCCACCCGCCTCCCTCCTAACCTCCCGCCCCCCCCCTCCCCCCGCGAGGGCCCCCCTGCCCTGCTCCCCCCCCCCCCAGAGGCTGGAGCTGACGGAGGAAGCGGGCAACGTCGTCGTCGAAGCCTACCTCGCGGAGTGGTGCTTGCACAGCACGAAGGTCGCCAAGCTCACAGACGTGGTGTTCGTAAGTGAGTTGGCCGCCCCGCGCAGGCGGGGGGGGGGGGCGCTGGGGGCCGCGGGGGATTGACGGGGCGGCGGCGGCATCGGCGAAGTCGGCTATGGAGGCGGCGAGCGGCGGCGGCGACACTCGCAGCGGCTGATCACGGCGACGATGTCCGCGGCGGGATCGGAGGTGTCGCGAACGCGGCAAGGTTCGACGAGCCCACCGCGGCCGCCGAAGGGGGCAGGCGGCGGAGATGGAGCACCCGGCGGCGGCGGTCGCGGCGGGGGCCCGGGCGCGGCCGCGGGGCGAGGGCGAGGGCGAGGGCGAGGGCGAGGGGGGGCGCCGCCAGCAGCAGTGGACGCAACCCCTTCTCTGCTTCTCCTCGGCCTCCCTAAGCCCCCTGCCTCCCTCCCCTCATCTCATCCTTCTCCTCCTCATATATATATATATATATATATATATATATGTGTGACTCCTTGGCTAGGTCTGGTCCCTTGCCCTTCTCTCCTCTTCTTCTTCCCCCTCCGCCCCCTCCAGGACTCCGAACTCCTGGGCGCCCCCTGGCGGGGGCGGGGCGGGCGCGGCGGGGCCCGGGGCCGCGGTCGGGGTCGATGGGGTCGGGGCGTCGGGGATTCCATGAGAGGATCTTCGCGGGCGCAAAAGGGGCCCGAAGCAGGCCCTCGGCCCTCGCCCCAGCGCAGGGTCGTGCACGCGTGCACGCACGCCGCGCACCAAGACCCCATGCAATGAAATTCGCCCCCGCCCTCCCTCGCCAATTTTTCTGGAGGACGCCGAGGCCGAGGAGGGGGGCGACCCTGGCGGCCCGAGCAACGACAGTGACTCCGTTGGCGACGGCGACGGCCCCGGCGACTCCCATGGCGGCCCGAGCAGCGACGGTGATCCGAGCGGTCCGAGCAGCGACAGCGACTCCGATAGCGACGACTCGGACTCCGGCTCGGCCGTCGACGCCATCTCGATGGAAGCTCGCAAGTGCGAGCGCCGAGCCAACGGCGGCGACACCAGTGGGGACGATGACGAAGACGACTGCGACGACGACGACGATGCGTGGCTTGAGTTCGGAGACCACGACGAGGAAGAGCGCGTCGCCCAATTCGTGAGAGAGCACAGGGAAGGCAACAGCAATGACAAGGCTGACAAGTCTGACAAGACTGATGTGTTGGCAAAGATGTTCGAACGCGCAACTGGCTCTTCCGAGTGCGCTGATCTGTCAGAATTCCCCGCGGAAGTAGCTGCCGACGTGGCGCTGCACTGTGCTGAGGAGGTCATCGAGATCCCAGAGCCCAGTGTCTTTTCGGTTGCGCTCGATGATCTGCTTGATTGTTGGGCAAAGGGCTTCTGTTCGCGACTGAAAGCTTTCAGGCAGTTGCAGGAAAGAGAATGTCAAGAGATGCAAGTCAGGCGCGGGGCAAGCAAGCAAGCAAGCAGCCCAACCCTCGCCATCGTCGCCTTGCCCCTCCCCCCCCCTCGCACCCCGCTCCAGCACGGGCCCAGGGAACGCTTGGGGGGCGGGGCGATGCGACGGGGGGCCGCTGGGGGGCCGATGGGGCCCGGGGGGAAAGGAAAGGGTTTGGAGTGCCGCAGCTGGGCTGGCCATGTGCTTTCGCGTTTTCCTCATCAGTCTTATCCATCTTCAGCGCCTCCTCCCTGCCCCCCCCTTCTCGTTGTCGCGGCCGCCCTTCCCCTCAGGCATATTTCGATGGTCGAGTTTATAGACGACTCCTCGGGCCTGCCGCTGAGGGGCGTCCGGTACGTGCGCTGGGATTCGTTGGGGCCCGATTTCGAAGGCCGCCTTCTCGATGTGCGAAATCGCACGGTCAGATACATGAACCCCGGGCATGGCCGCAGAAACATTTGCAGTTTCGCCTCGCTTTTAGAGTGTGGCAATATGAAGCTCCTGTGGCCAAACACAGGACTTGTTATGTACAGGGCAGCTCTGGACACACTTCTGCCGCACCTGACTGATGATATCGTGCATGTTGAGAAATTTGTGCGTCTGTGTTGGGCGTGCACGGACACAGACACTCACTCAGATTCAATAGAGTCTTGCATGTTGTGTGGGAGACGCAACTTGTTTATTGCTTCCGAAACAGGTGTGGTCGGGGCTGCTGAGCACGTGCGAGTGTGTCCCTTCTGCGAGTGTGCGTTTCACGCAACGTGCGCGACTCGCGAGTTCGGTCTGTGCAAACAGCGTGCAGTCGACCGTCTAGTTGCCAATTTTGCAAGTGAGCTAGCCGAGCTTGGCGAGGCAAGCCCGGGCCCCGTTGATGATCCGTCAGCTTTCGATTCAGTGCCCGAGCAGAAGTGGCACGTGCTTTTGTCGTGTCTCGCGACGTCTCAAACTTTCCAATCAGCCACGAGCGAAGAATATGATGCGCACGTGTGTCCGTGGTGCTCTCACTTGCTTGTGCAGGCGGACGTCCCAATGGGCTTGGTTGCGTGAGTGATCGGGGCGCTCGCAGGAGCAAATGCACGCTGCGTTGTTCTGACACTCTAAGGAGAGACGCACGCACGCACGCATTGCAGACACCATTGCATGCAAATGCACACTCAATGCAACGCAGCATGCGGCATGCAGCATTTATAATGTTTTCAGGCCCTTGTTGTTTGTTTCACATCTGCCAGGCTGTGGTAGAACTGTTTCACACCCGATAATAGCTGTGAGAATGTGCGAGGATGGGGATGATGGCCCAAGTGCCCAAGGCGAGTGGTGGGCGCGCCCGGGTCAGAGCGCCTGCGGCTTTGCAAAATCGTGGATGTTTCGTCTGCGTCATTGTCCCCCCAAGTCCCCCCGCCCCCCCGCCCCCTCCCCCCCTCCGCCCTATCCCCCCCTCGCTCGCTCTCTGGTCGTTATCGTCGCGTCGCCTGTCTTTCTCCTCTCTCCTCCTCGCTCGCCTCCTCGCCGCGGGCCGCGGCCGCCTGGCCCGCCGCCGGCGCCTTCGACGCGACGTCGACGCGAGCGCGGCCGGCGTCGCCCAGGCACCTGGCGGGGCAGACGGGGGGGGGCAGAGGGGGAGAGGGGCAGGGCATGATGATGATGAGGAGGAGGAGGAGGGGGATAGGAGAGATTTGATATGATGATTTTTGTTCAATTGAACTCAGCCGGGCGCTCCGCGTCCGGCGCCGTGTCTGGGCTGGGGGCGCTCGCCCGCGCAGCCGTGGTCGCCGCGACCGCCTCCTGGGCCGCGATCGCCATCTCCTCCATCATCTTGCGCTCGTCCTCGCTCAGGGTGGGCGGCTGCTGCTGGCGCTCTCGCTGCTGCTCCTTGCGGCGGCGCAGCAGCACGGTCCAGTCGTGCTCCGTCTCGGTCATCGGCGGGCGCGCCGCTGGCGGCGCTGGCTGCGTCGCCGGCGGCGACGGCGACCGCCGTTTCCAGACGCCCTGATCTGTGTTGCCCCCGCTGCTGCTCGCCGCCGCGGCCGTGGACGACGTGGACTCGTTCTTCTTCCTCTTCTCCTGCGCGGCCTTCCACTCCTTGAAGTGCTGCCACTCCTCCGCGCGCGCCTGCCTCTCTGCCTCCCGCCGATCTTCATCTGTCATGGCTGCCTGCCGAGCTGCCTCCTCTGCGGCCGCGCGGCGCGTCCGGCTGCGGCTGCGCCGCCGCCGCCTCGGCGGCGTCGCCTTGGCTGGCACCGACATCGCATCCGCGGCAGCCTGGGCGCGGCGCGAGGCCTCTGCGTTCGCCAGCCCAGCGGCCTTCGGGCGAAGCATGGTCGACGCGCGGACGTGCAGCACCATGTTCCTGATGCGCTGGCGCCCCTCCTCGTCGGCCGCCGCCTCTCGGGAGCGGAAAAGAGGGGGGTGTCCAAGAGGGGGGGGCGCAAATCGTGACCAGCGGCATGTGCGCGGCCCAGCGGGGGGACCAGGGACGTAATGAAATAAAAAGAGGCGCCGTGAAACCTGGGGAGATATCATGGCCCCCTCCATGAGATCCCCATCCCCCTAGTCATCACCCCCCTCTTTTCCGCTCCCGGGCATCGTACTGCTCCCTCATCGCGTCGGCCCACCCCAGCGGCGGCGCGACGACGTGGCCGAAGACGGGGCTGCCGTCGTCGTCGATGTCGTCGACGTCGCTGCCGACAGCAGCGTTGTCGCCGTTGTCGCCCGCGCCGGCGCTCTCTCCTCCTCCTCCGTCGCCGCCCGAGGCGCTGCCGCGCGGGCCGCCCCGCGCGCCCCGAGGGGTGCGGAGGGGGGGGGTGACCGGCGCGCGCGCCCCGGGGTGCGCGGGGCGCGCGTGCCGGGGCGGCATTGCTGGCGGGGCGCCGCGGCCGCGACGCAGCGCTCAGGTCGGCGCAGCCAAAATGGGCAACAACGACGGGGGAACGGCGGAACGGGGGGGGGGCAGGAGGCGGTCGGCAAGGGGCGGGGCAGGGGGCGGGCGGGGAGGGGTGCGAATGAAGAAGGAGCGCGCCTGGCCAGACCTCGGGGCCTCAGGACCTCGGGGGGTGGACCGTTGGGCCGAACATAATTTGGGCCCGCCAGCGGGCCCGAAGCGGGTTCGCATTTCTCTCGCCTGGTGGCCGCAATGGCGGTCCATGAAGAAGCCATGGTGGTTCGATTCGACGCGTCCTATATATACATATATATATATGTCTATCTTCTACGAATGTTCTCATATGTGCTTGTGTGTTTGTTTATTTCACGGGAACAGAGTTCGGCTGGGCGCGTGGGTGGTTGTGTGTGTGTGCGCGTGTGTGTGTGTGTGTGTGTGTGTGTGGGGGGTGGTAGTGGGGTGGAGTGGGTGGGAATCAACTAGCATTGTGGTTTGTTGTGTTTGATATATATATATATATATATATATATATATATATATGTAATGTATGCTTGTATGTATGTATGTACGTATGTATGTCTGTATGTCTGTATGTATGTATGTTCGTGTATGTATGTAGGTAGTTATGTGCATATGTATATATGTATCTATGCATGTGTATGTATGCACATGTGTATGTACACATTGCTGTTGGGCGTGATGGGCGCGCGAATCAACGCAGCTATGTTGCGTCAGTGTGCGGTCGGGGAAGGTTGCGAGCCCGCATATGGGAGCGTTTTGGTTTGAATTGGGCGGGGCAGGCGGGCAGGCTGGGATGGGGGGGTGAGTTGATAGGGGTATGTACGCAGTATGTCTGGTGTGTTTGGTTTGAGAGATAAGCTCGCGATTTGATGTCACACCGCGCCGTTAGGATTATGATTTTGATGACATATCAAACTAATCCAACGTTGTGAGGACGCAGGACGCACCCAACTGACTCTCGCGTTGGGAGGTCCGCCCACCGATGCATCATGCAGCAGGAGGGGGGCTCATTGCGCGGTCATCCCGTTTGGGGTAAGTTCACATCGTGTCATCGCGCTCCCCCCAATGTGAATCCTGCGTTGGGGATTGCCGTCCCGCACAAGAAATCACCAGTGTTGGTGTGTTCCCTCAACATGCCCCCAACGAGTACATATGTTACCACTGTTACCACCACCTACCTTAGGCCAACCTTACTGCGGGTCGGGATGTCGACCCGCACTGAATCATCCGTTGTGATGCTCGCCCAGCGCATCTCCATC
Source organism: Prorocentrum cordatum (assembly GCA_963575745.1). NCBI lineage: Eukaryota > Dinophyceae > Prorocentrales > Prorocentraceae > Prorocentrum > Prorocentrum cordatum. The sequence continues at coordinate 6,106 of CAUYUJ010001241.1, forward strand.
TCCCGTTTGGGAGTGGTTTCCGATGTGATCACCTGTTGGGCGAGCTTCTCAGCGTGACTGCATGCTGGGAGATACCCCCCGCCATGATCTATCAGTTGGGAATGTCTCACACCATGCTCACTGGTGGGGCGATCTCACATCGTGATCATAGGTTGTGCCCCCTTATGTTGGGATGCTATCTCGACGTGATCCGTTGTGGGGGTCCTCCTAACCCGAGCTCTCACGTTGGGGGATCTCCCAGCATGTAGTGCACCTCCATCCGCTGGGCTGCCCTCCCAGCATGATCACATACCGTGTTGGGGTATCATCCCATCGTGACACGCAGCTGGGATGCACTTCCCACCATATCACTCTGTTGGGACCCCATCCCGACGATGCACCCTGTTGGGACCCTCTCCCAACGCTATGCCCCGCTGGGACCTCCTCCCAACATGGTGCCCTGTTGGGACCCCCTCCCAACAGGATGACTTGTTGGGACCCCCTCCCAACATGGTGTCATGTTGGGACCCCCTCCCAACATGATGTCCTGTTGGGACCCCATCCCAGCGATGTGCCATGTTGGGACCCCCTCCCAACAGGGTGCCCTGTTGGGACCCCCTCCCAACAGGGTGCCCTGTTGGGACCCCCCTCACAACCAAGGTCACTGTTGGGAAAACCCCCTCCCAACAGGGTACCCTGTTGGGACCCCCTCCCAACAGGTGCCCTTGTTGGGACCCGCCTCCCCACGGGTGCCCTGTTGACCCCTCCCACCGTATGTGAAATGAAGGTGCACTGTTGGGACCCCCTCCCTGTAACATGCGAATCCCCTCTACTCCGGAGCCCAGTGTCGAGAGGCAAACGAACAGGTTAATGCACACAGTACCCCCTCCCAACCGGGTGCCCTGTTGGGACCCCCATCCCAACAGGGTGCTTTGTTGGGACCCCCTCCCAGCAGGGTGCCCTGTTGGGACCCCCTCCCAACATGGTGTCCTGTTGGGACCCCCTCCCAACAATGTGCCCTGTTGGGACCACCTCCCAACATGGTGCTCCGTTGGGGGCCCCTCCCAACAGGGCGCCCTGTTGGGACCCCCTCCCAACAGGGTGCTCTGTTGGGACTCCCTCCCAACATTGAGCACTGCTGGGACCTCCTCCCAACGCAGCACCTTGTTGGGACCCCCTCCCAACATGACTCAATGTTGGGACCCCCTCCCAACAGGGCAACATGTTGGGATCCCCTTCCCCTCCTGATAACATGTTGGGATGATCTCCCAACACATTACCTTCCATGTATCGCAACAGGTGGCCACCCCAACATGTCCTCTCAACGCGTCGTCCCGTTGGGGTAGCCACCAGTTGCGCTGCCCATGCTGGGGCATCCCCACATCAGCAAGTATTTTTGGTCTGTCACCCCAACATGACCACTGTTGCTACGAATGCAAATCAGATGGTTTCGTATCAATATGTGGTTACTACTGATGATTATTTTACTTGGCTGATATTATAATACTTATTGTGCGCCTGTGTGTTTCATTATTTCATGTGTGTAATGCTTTTGTTGGGGAGTGTGTCATCTTCAATCGGCGCGCCATCGGAGCAATACCACATACAAACATTTCAGATGTACACATCCTTTCGGACACACCGCCACAACAATTCAGCACTGATCAACCATATGTTCAGTTCAGATCGCTGATATTTGTAGATTGTATCACGCGGTACTATTTCGATTTGAATCGTTATAAAGTTTTTTTTTTATCGACCACATTTATGTGTTCATACTCATGTTTGCTGTTTGCTGTATACAAACGCATATATATATATATATATATATATATATATATTAGTTTGCATATATATATACACATGTTTATACAAACGCATCCATTCACATAATAAGTTTACATGCGTGTCCCGGGTCCCGCGACCATGTGTTATCGCATGCGTACTATCTTCATCAATGTCATGGGCTTCTTTCAGTGTGCCAGAAGAACATCGCTGCACCATCGTCCCCGCGCGCCCCCACCTCACCCTCCCCCCCCAACCCCACCCGCGCACGTGTGCGACGCGCGCACTTGACCTCGCTCCCCGCTCCCCCGCCCTCCCCAGCAAATCCCCTCCCCCCCCCGCTCTGCCGCCGCTCGGCCGTCGCCATCACCGGCGATGCTCGGGGTCCGCGACAGATGCTCAACCACTGACACATCGACATGCCGGGACATGCCGCGTGTGATCACATTTCTTTTCAGTCCCCTACTCCCTTTGCTCCTCTGTTCCTCTCCTCATCCTTTGCTTTCGTATCCCGTCATCTCTGTGCGCAGCCATAGCCATTTCGGCTCTATTGCATCAGCTCGCGTAGCGCAGCAGCAGTCAGCAGTTGGGTTCGCATTTCACGATGACCCAGCAGCAGATTCCAAGTACGCATCGGTCCTGCCGCAGCTTCGACACGATGCCGTTCACGCCCGCGACGGTGAACAATCTTCAGGAGGCGATGGGTTGGTGTGCGCCTGCTCTAGCAAAGGCAGACTTGCACTTTGGGTTTGCTACCATGGCGGGGGGTCCTGGCGCTGACATCGCCCCGTACATCTACGGGCGCATTATATCCACTTCGGGGGCTTTTTCTGGCATCGGGGGGCCAGAGTTGGCCGATAACATCTTGCACAGCTCCTTTCAGCAGTATTTGCAGTTGACCATGCCCGACGGCGAGTACAGAGACATCGGCAATGGAGATGCGCTTCGTTTCCGCAGCGAGCACGCGATCGAGATCAATAAGAAGTCCTTGCAAGAACTCCTTCGTTTGCCAGGCCACTATCCTGACAGCGTCACTCCGGACATGGGGCCCAGACACGTTTTCGGGGACATTTCTCAGTTCTGCCCGGACGAGGTTCGCCCTGACTTCGGCTTGGACGGTGGCGTCGTCAATTTTTCAGCGATTCGGATGTTGCTCCGTCGGCACAGGCCGAAATTGAGCGGCAAGTGCGTGAAGCACAACCAGATGTGCAGCATGATCAAGACTTGCATGCACCGCGCAGGGTCGCATTGCACCATGCACTCTGCGTTCGGGTCCAGGGAGGGGTCGGAGGGGGCTTCGATGCGTTTCTTCTTTCTCTGGTGCGCATTAAGGCGCGAGTTGAAGGACACCATCATCATTCACGAGAACGTGAAGATGTTTGGCACGTCCCTTCTCGTGGAGGAGCTGCGTTTCCTCTCGCCCGCTCGCCTCTCGCCCCCCCCCCCCTTCTCTCCCCATCCCCCATCGACGCCTCGACGCCCCGTCCTGTCGACTCTCTTGCAAATTGCCCATGTACTTTTTCACGCGATGACTCTTCATTTATGTTGCCTCGCGCCAGGAGCTCGGCAGCCAACACTACATCATCAGGATCGTTGCCGACGTTTCCCAGATGGGGTGGGCGTCGCGCCGCACCCGCCAGATGGTGATAATGATCCTGAAGGCGTGGTCCGATCCCGTCTTGACGGACTCGAGGGCCATCAAAAACAATGTTAAAACATTTTGAGCCGTTTGAGCTGTGCAGTCTGTTCCTGGCCCCGGGCCCCCGGCCCCCGGGCCCGTGAATTTCGTAGGTTTTGCGCGCCTGGGCGCAGGGCGCTGGCTTTCAGGGCTCGCGCACGGCGCGCCGCGTGGAGGCGTTCCTCTCCCTGGAGTCTGATTTCCTCAAGCTCTTCGGCCGCGCCTGCGGCTTCAACTGGCGCAGTTACATGGTTGCGTCGCCAGAGACCATCCAGCGCGAGGTGGAATGGTCTGCGAAGCGCCCCGGGGTGAAGTCACGCTGGGCCCGCGGCTGCGCCGACGAGTTCGGGGGCCACCCGGCGTCGGCGCGAGGTGCCCTGACATTGTTCGAGCGTCAGAACCTTGCCATCGCCGACGCCCGCTTCCCTGGTGATTGCGTTGACCTCAACCAGAATATTAACAAGCGTGTCATGAGGATTTGCCTCTTGCCAGACCACCGCCATCATCGCTCATCATATCCATCATCATGTTCATCATAATCATCGCACCATCGAGCCATCAGCATCATCATTACCATCGGAGTCATCACATTATGATCATCATCATTCTGGTGACCAGACTGGTGCTCGCCCTGTCCTTCTCCCCTTCCTTCCCCCCTCTCTTCCCCCCCTCTCCTCTCCCCCATGGAACCATCATCCCCATCGTTGCCGCTGTTCTGGCGTCGACCTTGTTGCATCCGCCCGCGTCCTCTCCTCTCTGAGCCTCTCTCACCTTTGTCATCCTGTTTCTTTGTTCCTATGGTCTCGGAATTTCTCGCCCCATCCGCCTGCTCCTCGGCTCCTCGATCTACTCTGCCTCTCTCGCAACCCCCTTCCACCCGCCCCTCCAACTAACTCATCTCATGACTCGTGCTCTGTCTGTTCTGTCTGTCTCCCGCTCCGCTCTCCCTGCCGCCGCAGCTGCCGCAGGAGCATTGGGTGCTCTCTTCACACTCTCATCGCCAACCTCGGCCACGTGTACGTCACTCAGGAGACTGGGGTCAATGACCGGTGGCTGATGGCCGAGGAGCTCCTGACTGCCATGGGGTACCCCATCGACCAGGCCAGTCAGGACGCGACTGGCGGCGCCAGGACTCAGTTCAGCGAAGGTGCTAACGTTTTCGCAAATCTGGTCCCGTTTTGAAGCGCATTTGCGATTGAGTTGCTCGCGGGCCCAACGGGCCCCTTGAAACCGTTCCACTTGAAACCTATTTGGGGCCCCGGGGACACTGAGATCGGGGGATCACCACCAACGTCTATCTGAGTCTATCTGCGCGGCAGCCCAGGCGTCGCCCCGACCCCCGGCCGCTCTGTGAGGTCTTCGCGAAGGCAGGCAGGCAATACTATTCATTTGAATCATGTTGGCGGTTTGACGTGCTTGCTTCTGCTCAATCCAACGCCTGCGGCGGAGCCGCTACCAATGCAGAGCGCCGTTGCCCGAATGCCCCGGGCGCCGGGCTTCATTCGCCAGACCGCTCCCAATGCCCCAGGCTTCCCGACCCCCCTTGCTCCCCTCTCCTCGCTCTCCCTCTGCCTCTGCCTCTCGCTCTCCATGGTGCCCTCGTTGACTAGTTGGCCCTCCCTCCTGGCATTCGGTGGTTTCCTGGTGCGTGTTGGCGTTTCGGTCGGAGCCCTCTTGGGCCTCTTGGGCCTCTTGGGCCGACTTGGGTTCGGGCCCCAAGGCTGCCTCCAGGTCTCTGGGTCGTCTCTGGGCTCCGGGCTCAAATATTGAAATTAATTGTGTTTGTTCTTATGGGATTTTGGATGTGTCGATATATATGTGGGTGTATTTATCAAATTTAACTATTGTTGTTGTTAGTTTGTGTATATGGGGATATTTGATAATTAATCATGTCATTTTATATATTTTAATTTGTAACCATCATATAATCAATTATGGTTGCAATTTTATTTTTTGTTGATTCTGGATTGAATTCATTCAGGGGTCCAAGAATGCCACTGACAAATCGACTCCAACCATGCTCCAAGAGATATTGAACATGTCCGGATGCGATTTGGGTTTGTAGCGATTCGGGCGTTGGCTGCGATAAAAACAAAAGAAAAAAAGATAAAACAAGGGGGGGGAGGAAAGAGCTCTTATGGGGCTTCATGGGCGAAAATTTCTGGCCCGCGTGGCGCGGACTCGGACTCGCAGCGTCGAATTTTGGACTTTGGGGGAGGGGAAAGGGGGATAGGAGGAAAGAAGTCTTCCGGACTGGCCCAGCACCCCGACATCGAGGTGCGCGACGTGCACGACAGCCCCGACGACGGCGATGACGATGATGATAATGACTCCACCCGCAAGATGCCGACTACCCCGATGAAGCCCATGAAGTGCGCGAAGAAGCCCGCGACGCCCACGACGCCGGCGCCCGTCGCGCCCGTCACGCCCGGCACGCCAGTCGCGAGGAAGGGGCCGTCAGTCTCGCCGCTTATGAGGGCCGCGAAGAAGTCCAAGGCCAAGCCGCAGCCGACGGCCGCCGCCACGCGCGTCGTGAAGCGCAAGCCCTCTTGTCGTCTGTTCAAGACCTTGGCCATCAAGGTCGCGACCGCGGTGCGCGTCAAGTACCAGCCCTTGAGCTCGGTGGCCCACGAGGCCATGAAGAAGACGGTGCAGCTGAAGTTGACTCAGTTTTTCGAGATGCAGTCAGCATCGCCTACATCGTCTGCGTCGGCATCGGTGTCGCAGTAGGCAGCGCCGTGGGAATCGACTCGTGCTCGAGTCAGTCACATGATGCCGTTAGCTCGGCAGCGATATAGGATTCATCTTGGATGATGGTTATGACGACGGGGTGAGATAGGGGGGGGCGGGGAAGGAATCAGGGGAGGGGGAGGGAGTCCAGGAGACTGATAATGGGGAATAGGGGGAGGTGGAGGAGTGGAGTGGAGGAGGAGGAGAGGAGGAGTAGGATAGATGCGGAAGGAGGGCGATGATGGATAGGATAGGTAGTGATCGGTAGGGATGGATAGGAGGGCTTTTGCTATCGGAATAGTTGGCGCACCGACGCCGACGCCGCGCTTGCCTAGGATGCGTTGCGTGGACCTCTCTAGTTTGCCCACTGTCTGCGCTGCAGCAGTTGGGCTGCGGTGGCGCGCATAGCTGGCGCGATGCTCCAGTGCTTCAGTTGTCGCGGCCGCCTCGCTTTGAATGTAGATCATCGGCAGGTCGCACCTGCCGCGCGCTGGGCACCAGACAGCGCGGGTCGCCGCTAGGGCGTGTGCCTGGGGCTCGCTGCTCTCCCCAGGCGCGCTCCGCAATCGGTTTTATGTCGTGAGACCTTTGCGCGTTTCGCGCCGCTCGCGCTCTCGCTCTCTTGCTGTTCGAAAACTCATGGGATGACTCTGGGGTGACTCTGGGATGACTGACTGACTGACTGACTGGTGGCACGTCGGCGCGGCGCGACTGCGCGGCTCGGGTCACCGTGTCCGTCCCGGGTCCCAGGTCTGGTATGCTTTTATTTCCTATGGCTCGCTCTCTCTCTCTCTCTCTCTCTCTCTCTCTCTCTCTCCTCTCTCTCTCTGGGTCTCCCCCTGCTGATATTATAGAATCTATACATTGTATAACATGCAATGAATGTAAATGCAAAGATATGCGAATTGTGGATGGATGAATGGATGATGATGTGATTTGGAGGAAGGGCGCAGGGATGCTCGGGCGTCGAGAGAGAGCGCCCAGGAGTGAGTTGAAGAGAGGCAGTCAGTTGATCAGTGGAGTGGATGGGGGAATGGGGGGGGGAGGCTCCGGGGAGAGGAGGGGGAGTGACACATGACGAAGCCCTCCCACTCAGAGCCTTTGGAGCGGGATCAGCCGAGCCTCGCGACAAGTCGCGCAAGTCGCGGTCGGTCAGCTCGGTCAGCTCACTTCCTGGCGGGATCAGGATTTCCGAGAACGCTCCCTTCCATCTCTCCATATCTCTCTCCCTCTCTCTCTGACCGCGGCCAGCCGTCTTGTGCGATTCATTCGTTCCCCCATCTGCCCATCTGCTTATCTGTCCCGCGCCTGCCCCCTTCCACTTCCCCGTCCATCCCCCCGCCGCTCCAGGCGACCCCATCGGCCCTTTGCGCCGCGGCGGCCTGGTGCAGCTAGAGAGACGTCCTTCCCGGAAGTCCTTCCTGGGCGCGACGTTTGAAATATTCGAAAGGTGTGGGGGGCCCTGGGGGCCCTTGGGGAGGGCCCAAGCAGGGGCGGCCTTGCCTTGCTTTGCAGCAGCTTCTCACTCGAGCGTCGTGGGAATTCCGGGCGCCAGAGTCAGCCCGCTCCGCTCTCGTGGGATCACATCGCTCCCCCCCTATCTCTCTCCGCTATGGTGGTGGCCCCCGCCAAGCGCAAAGCCGATCAGCTCGTGGACACTGACGCAGACGAGGTAGAGTCTCAGGACGGTCAGGGCGGCGGCTGTGGCGATGACACTGAATGTGGCATTGACGTGCACGCCCCCTCGCCCATCCCCAACAAGTTTGACCCGAACCCTGCTGGCGACTTCGGCAAGCGCCACCCGTCCTTGTCTGGTCGATTGCTGCAGGAGCGTGCCAGGATCGACTACGTGCTGAAGGATGCTGCGTGCTGCGTCCTCTCCTCCTCCTCCTCCTCAGGACTCCTCCTCTAGTTCCTAGTCTCCTACTGGCTCTCCTACTCTCTCCTCTCCTCTCATCTCTCGCGCCCATCTCCTCTTGCCGCCAAGGTGGGACGATTGGGGCTGTGAGTCTTCGAAGGCCCGGGGGGGGTGGCGGGGCGGCCCAGGGCCGCCGCCGCTTGGAGTCTTGGAGAGCCCCATCGGGCCCAGGGGGGCACAGTTATCGAAATCTCCGTATGTAAGTTAGACTGGCCATGCACCCGTGGCCCGTCGCCCACCGCGTTGGCCCTGCAAGGGCCGAGGTGGGGGCGGGCGTCGGGTCGGTCCGTCGGGTCGTCGCACTTTCGAGTGCTCAAGTGTGGCTTCGCTCTCAGGCCCGGGGCCCGGGGGCCTTGAGGGGTCGATGGGAATCGAGGAAGGGGGGGGAAGGGGTGCCGCCCGATGCCCAGGAGAACGCCACGGTGAAATTCTTCGACAGCTCTGGGAAGGTACTTATCCACAAGCACAAACTGAACATGAGAAACCAGAAGAGCACAGTTCAGAAATACAAAATTGGCATTCTCCGGGACGGCATCCAGAAGGGCGTGCGCTCTGAGATCGTGGTCATACCCGCGCCCAGTTGCGCCGATCAGGTGCCTTTCTTGGCCCATTCGGGGCCGCTCGTGCCGCTGACCATGGAGTTCGAGTGCATCGCCGGGGGGCACTTGAGGGACGCCGCTTACCAGGCCTATAAAGAGAACCCCCGCAACACGCAAGTGCGCTTCAGCATCGAAGCAGGCGTCGCATGATGCAGCACGTCGCATGGCGTCGCATGCTCCTGCTATGCTCAGCCCAGCTATGCGCCGCTGCTCTTCATGCTCTTGTCATCTTGTCCACGTGCCCTTGTGCCTCTTTCCGGCCATGCGTCTCTCTCTCTCTCTCTCTCTCTCTATATATATATCTCTCTCTCTCTCTCTCTCTCTTTTTGTTGTTCTCTCTCTCTCTCAGTGCCTCTGTCTGAGTCTGTCTTTGTCTCTGTGTCTGTATGTCTCTGCCTCTGTCTATATGTCTGTCTGTCGGTCTATCTGTATGTCTGTCTGTCTGTCTGTCTGTCTGTCTGTCTTTCTGTATGTCTGTCTGTCTGTCTGTCTGCCTGTCTTTTTGTGTGTCTCTCTCTCTCTCTCTCTCTCTCTCTCTCTCTCTCTCTCTCTCTCAGCACTCATCTCTCTCTCGCGTCTCTCTCTCACTCTCTCTCTCTCTCTCTCTCGCTCTCTCTCTCGTCTCTCTCTCTCTCATCTCTCTCTCTCTCTCTCTCTCTCTCTCTCTCCTCTCTCCTCCTCAGACCCCGTACCCCTTCGTCTCGTCCCATCGCTTCCTCTCTGATTCGAAACTAACCGCGCCCTCCTGCCCGCCGCTCGCCCCCTTCTCGCTCTGCCGACTTCTGCCCCACCCCGCCCCCAGCTCCCCCCCCTCCCTACCCCCCCGCACAAGGCTAGCCAGTGTGACTATGTTGACCGCGCGCCCCCGAGATGCGAGTCGATTCGCCGGAAGCGTGGATTCTACCAAGGTCAGGGGCTGCAAACGTCAGCACATGGACAAAAAAAAAAAAAAAAAAAAAACAAAAAATAAATAAAAAAAAAATAAAAAAATTATCACAAAAAAATAAAAAAAAATAAACTGTACCGGACTGAGCGAGCCCTGATTTATGTAAGTCGTTTGGGGATTGCGAGAGGGAGCGCAGGTTGAAGGGGAAGGCGCAGGCAGAGGATCCCGATGATGAGGAAGGATGCGCCGCTGGTGACAAGAAGAGGGGGCAAACGGGGTACGAGACAAGGTTCCCTGGGCCCTGGGCCGTCCAATAGCAATTCCGACGACGATCGATCTCTGTCTCTCTGGCTCCCACACTCCCTGACACCCTGACACCTGGCTCTGACTCCCCAGCCCATGCAATTCCTACGTTGCCCTTTTGCGCATTTTCTTTGGCCCAGGTTCTGGAAGCACATTTCGGAAGGTGACAACGGAGATCTGTTTGATTCTTTTATCGAGTTTAGGGCGGCGAGGACGTTCCTGAACGCCATGAAGGACTGCGGGTACTGGGATCGGTATTGTGAAGACCAGAACGACAGCGTGATATTCTATTTGTCACAGTTGGACACAAAAAAAGTGTTCAAAATCAATTTCGAGATCTGGTTCATCTTCAAGGGATACGCCTTGAAGCATTCGTGCGCGACTTACCTTGATGTGATGCTCGACGTGTTGAAATTTACTGGGCCCAGGACTAACTCGCGCTCGAACCCCGACCGCCAGGAGCTCAGCGCCGATGGCGGCGTCGCAGAGGTGTCTGACGGCGCGCCCCCACACTCCTAGACTTAGAATAATCCCAGCCCCCAGCCGCCAGCCTGGCCGCCAGCCCAGCCAGTTGCATTTCCTTCCCCCTTTCTCCCCTGCTGTACTCCTGCCCCCCACCATCCATCCTCGCGCCCCCCCCCCCCGGGCGCCCCCTCGCCTTTCCTCTCCGCGCGCCCGACTGGCCCCGCCCCGGGCCGCCCCGAGGTGGAGGTGGAGTGGCTCCTCAGGGAGCCGAAGGATGCGGTCGACGCCGTGAACTTGCTGTTCGTGCCCGTCAAGGGGAACAAGAAGATCCTTCGCCAGGGGGCCGCGCACCGCGCCGCGCGCACCCCCCCCCTCCTTGCCTTTCGGCCCCAAGGGCCCCCTGGGACCCGGGCATCCTGGGCCCTTGGGCATGGGTCGAAATCGCGGCCTTCAGGTGATGATTGATGCCATTGATGCTTCCCTGGGGATGATTCGGATGATCCCTCGATGTTATGATTATGATCCTGATGCTTGGCCCGTGAGCCTCTGAGCCCATAAGGGGTCCCGGGGTTCCGAAAGTTGCGTCGGCGTCGCAGCCCGCGGCCGATGCCCCCGTCGCAATCCCAGAGCAATGATTGACATCGGGGCCCAGCGGGGTCTCACAATCCCCCGCGCGCCTTTTTTCTCGGGCCCCTAGGGGCCGCGCCGCCCGCCCAACCCCGCGGGCCCCGGGCCCAGGGGCCCGCCCAGTGGCCCAGGGGAAGTAAAAGCGAGTACAGAAGAGGAGATTTGGATATTGTCAATTGAAGTAGAGTAGGGTACAGTCTAGTTAGTGCATAGAATGCCGCAGGTGCGCATAGATAGCCAGATATCCAGATAGCCGCGCTTTACTTTAATCGCCGCGGCTGGGCCCGACGAGATCTGCGCGAGAGCGCGAAGCTAACCGCGTCGACTCGGCCGCGTCGACTTAAAGATTTCAGACATGGAGCGTTTCGCCCTGGGCATTTCGCCCTTCCTCCAGGCTGCCGCGCAGCAGTCGCCCGTGCCCGCAGTCCTGATGAACGGCCCGCTGGCCATTGGGGTCGTCAAATCTAAGCAGGCGGCCGCAGTTCCGAAGAAGAGGCTCAAGTCTGTGGCCAAGGCTGCGACCGAGATTCCATTGACTAGGCCGATTCCGGAGGTCATCCTGGATGACGTCATCCATTTCATGAGCTATTGCTTGCGCAATGTGGCCACCGAAGTTTTGTCTTCACAGTCAGCGCACAAGCAGGCGCGCATCTGGTGTATCCATTTCATTTTTAAGCACGAGGTTCTGGTTCCAGCGTATAGCGAGAAACTTCAGAAGAAGCCAAGCTGCGTGGATGGCAAGCTGAAAATCACGGTCCTCTGGCACGTTGGAAGTACCAGTGTAGCAGTAGGCAGTAGTCATCGTAGTAGTAGTAGAAGTAGTAGTAGTAGTAGTAGTAGTAGTAGTAGTAGTAGTAGTAGCAGTAGTAAGAGTAGTAGTAGTAGTGGTAGTAGTAGTCGTAGTAGTAGTAGTAGTAGCAGCAGCAGCAGCAGCAGCAGTAGTTTAGTAGTTTAGTAGTCGTAGTAGTAGTAGTAGTAGTAGTAGTAGTAGTAGTAGTAGTAGTAGTAGTAGAAGTAGCAGCAGCAGCAGCAGCAGCAGGAGTAGTAGTAGTAGTAGTAGTAGCAGTAGTAGTAGTAGTAGTAGTAGTAGTAGCAGTAGTAGTAGTGGTAGTAGTAGTAGTAGTAGTAGTAGTAGTAGTAGTAGTAACTGCAACAGTGTAGCAGACAGACAGTAGTGTCTGTGTGTTTGTAGCGTCTAGTCTGCTAGGGGTGCATATCATCGCCCCTCCCTCCGAGCCCCTCTCCTCTCTCCTCCGGCCCCTCTCCTCCTAGCCCCCCCCTTCTCAATCTAGCCCCGGCGCTCCTCATATCACCCCGCTTCCCCGGGGGCAGGCGGCATGCTGCCCGAAAGGAGTCCAATTCACGGCGCCATGCTGCGTCCGCCGCGTCAGCCTGCCCGCCCTGCCCTGCCCCCCCGGCCCCCCCGCCCCCCCGCTCCTCCGCCGCGCCCCCCTCCCCCCCCCCGTCCCCCCATGCCGAGGTATATACGCACCTTCGGCAGTACATCATTCAGTACTTGGTTGACCACGTCGACGGGGCAGACGCAGGGGGCAAAGGCGAGCATGACGCACCAAATGATGATGAGGCAGAGCAGCGCGAAGCAGACGCCGACGACGACGACGCTGGCCCCGAGGCGACGACAGATGCAGTGGCCGTGCGCTCAAAGGAAGTGGCGGCTCAGCTTGACGTCCCAGGCGCCATCGTCAACGTTTTCCTTGTGGCGCTGAAAGAAAAATCTACTTTGGTGAAGGACCTTGCCACGATCGTGAGAGATAACCCTATCAGTGTGCTGAAATTGTCGAATCCTGAGGTGATGAAGAGAGGGCACGTCCTGATGGGGAAGATGATCAGCTCGATCTGGAACAGCTTCATCCACACCTCGGGCGGCGGGGGAGGGGGCTCCAAGACAGTCTCGCAACTGATCGCATCGGCTTCCGCGCATAACGGCGGCGGGGATCCCGCTGCAGTTGCTGCTGCTCGGAGGGACATTGCCATTGCTGGAATTATTAAACTTATTGGGGCCACTATCTTCAGCTCGCTCGACTGCCGTGTGGTGAATCTAGCTCGTGCTCTCAAGGGTGTCTGCGATGCTTCCAATACCATGAATTTTGGCATCGTCTGCCCGGAACTCCATTCTGTTGGTGAGGTAGCGGGGAACTGTTTTAAGTGAATTTCAGATACTTTAACTTTCAACGATAACTGAAAACCCTGGAACCCTGGGGGCCAGGGGGCTGCCTCTGGCCCTGGAAGGGCCGAATGGCGAAGGGGCTCGAACATATTCGAGGAGAGGGGGGGGGAGGGGCAGGGAGGGGGAGGGAGGGGGATAAGGTGGGGGGGGGAAGGGCCCGGGGAGGAGTAGGAGGGAGGGACGACCCCCGCTTTAACTTGCAGCCTCTCCCCTCCCCCCAGCCTCTCCCCACCCCTACTTGCCGCCGTGCCGCCGCCTCCTCCTCCCCCTCCTCCTCCTCCATTGCCCCGCCCAGGTCTTCGACTCCATGGAGAGCCTTGAGCTGTTCTTGACAATGCGTGCCAGGTACGCGAACGTTTTGATCGGCCAGCTCGCCGACATCCGCTCGTACCTGTTCGCGAATTGCGATCTTGCGGAGTTGGCCCCAGACTGCCAGGGGCAGGGGCCTTTGGCCGCCGCTTTCGACGCGCTCCAGTTGGTGCCGAAGTTCTTCGCGATCTTCAGCGACGCGGTCAGCCAGATGGACTCCTCTCGTTCCAGTCTGGATGCGTGGACGACCGCGTGGACTGGCGTTGTGACCAAGAGCTGTCAATTGGACCGCGCGGTTTTCATTCCCAAGACCGAGGATGAGTGGACGCGGGTGGCCTCGAACCACCGCTCGAAGTTGAATGCCCAGACTAAGGAGGTGTTGGGGAAGCTTCTTCCCGAGACGTTGCCTAATGGCGAGACGTCGGGGG
>CAUYUJ010001241.1:25000-62500 GCA_963575745.1 Prorocentrum cordatum
AACGGTGACTTGTGGGCTTTGCAGGGCCGTCTCCGTGCATCCAGATATTTTTCGTCCGGTACAAATTTGCAAGTCTCGTCCCATCCGGATGCAGGCGACCTGGCACGCTCGAGGTCTCCGCAGTGGTTAGCTCTTGGCAACACAGTGGCCGACGAGCTGGCGGGTCAGGCGGCCGTCGAGACCAGGATCGATGTGGCCGCGAGGACCCGAGTCCCTTCTGCAGAGCGCAAGACACGACTCGTCCACCGTCGGCTACTCAGAGCCAACCTCGAGGCTGTGCAGGCCGAGAAGAAATCCGCCGACCCTGTCGGCGTGTGTGGGGGGCTTGGCTGTTCGAGTCGTCGTCTCCGTCAGTCGTCCCCTTCTCCTCAAGCTCGTCAACGCGAGAAAAACCTAGCAATGTCGTAATCGAGTCAAAGGGAGGCCCCTTCCTTTTGACCCCTTCCCCGCGCTGGGGGGGGACGGGGTCCTGGGGGGGTCCCCGGGGGGGGTCGCCACCCAGATACGCTTTCCCCCCCTGGGGCCCTGGGGCCTCAGAAAATACCAAGACAGGCCAAGAGTGTCCCAAGAGACCGCCGAGACGGTCCAAGATGGTCCCTTATCGCCAAACGATCGGTCCAAAACGCATTCACGCCCTCCACTCCCGAGAGGGCCCCAAGCGGCCCAAATCATTGATTATTCGCTGTTTTTTGGGGGGGGCGTTCTCGCCTTTTCCACTTCCCGCCACTCCAAAACGGCGCCAGGGGCCTCCAAGATCTCCCCCAGATGGCCCAAGAGGCCCCCAAGATGGCCCCCAAACAGCCCCAGAGGACCCCAAGGCGGCCCAAAACGCATCCAAGACGGCCCCCAAATGCCCCCAAGACGGCTCCAAGAGCGTGCCCAGACGGGGGATCCGAACGGACATTTCGAACCCTCGGCCCCAAGAGGCTCCCAGGAGGCCCCTAGAGGCTCCCCAGAGGCCCCAAGAGGCCCACAAGAGGCTCCCAGGAAGCCCGAAAAGGCGGCCTCCAAGAGGCTCCCAAGAGGCCCCAGAGAGGCCCCAAAATTTCTCCCCGAAGGCCCCCGAGAGACTTCCGAAGAGACCCCAAGAACCATCCCTGGCCCACGTCACCGTCGTCGTCGTTGTCGCCGCCGCCGCCGTTGTCGTCTCCCTTCAAGGTCGGCGGCACCAGCCGTAAGGCCTTCGCATTCTCCTAAGGCCGAAGGGAAAAAGGCGTGCTGTCCTCCTCCCTCTGCTTCTGCTTGTGCTCTCTTCTCCTCCTTTCACTTTCTGTCCGAAGATGGGAAAACTGCCTGCGATGTCGTGGCAATGCGTCTGAAGTCCGACTCACGCCATGGCAGAACAGCGAGTGTGTCGGATTCACCCCTCAGAACGCGTGTCTCGATTGCCGAAGGGTCGGAGCATACACATCGGAGGCGGGGTGACGCACGCCAGTCGCACGATGTTACGTCATGATGATTTACAGATGTGGTTATGCAGCTTGTGTGGTTGTTATGGGAATGTGCAGTTGAGGGCTCTTTCCGAATGTTGTGGCTCACAATATACTACCGCCGAAAGCCAGTTGAAGTAATATGTCACCCCTCCCACCCTCACACGTCAAGTATCTGTATGTGTATATATATACACATACACAAATATAAATATATATATATATATATATATATATATATATCAGCAGAATCATGAAGGGCAAATTGCCAACATATAAATAGCCTCCTCCTAGAGTTGGGTCGAATACTCAGCTCTGGGGTGGTAACGTAACTTCGCTTCGCGACCTGTCTTATCCTATCCTATCCTTCTTCTCCCTCAGTACTCCTCCTCCGCCTCCTCCTCTTCCTCCTCCTCCTGCTCCATCCTCCTCCTCCATTCTCCTCCTCCTCCTCCTTCCCTCCTCCTTCCTCCTCCTGCTCGTCCTCCAGGCCCGAACCGTAGCCGCAACCGTGTTGCCCCCCTTTCAGCACACGCGTCGTTCTGGCACGGGCCCAGGCGCGTCCCTTCCTTGCTTGCCACAAGCGACTGCGACGTGGAGTCTCGGCGGCCGCTGCTGCCTCCTCCGCCGGCGCGGCCTGGCAACGCTGTGCACCCGCCGCCTCCTCCGCCACCGCGGCTAGGCAGCGCTCTGCCTCCGCGGCCGCCATCACCGCCTACGCGGAAGCCTACGCCCGCTACGCCTTCTCTGGTCCTTATGGAGGCGTCGCAGGGCCAGCATGCTGTTCGTCTTCTGCCACCTCTGCCGCTCGCACCTCTTCAGGAATTGGCTACGTCGCCTCCTCCTTCTGTGAGCTGGCTTCCTCCGCGGCCGTTGCTCCTGCCCCCTGGTCTGTTCGACTTTCAAATGCCGCCTGGATGCTCTACGAAAGCGGTGACTCTGTTGGATCAATTCTCCAGGTGCTGCGATGCATGAAGAGCCACGAAGGATCAACCGCTGGGCGAAGCGGATCAAGAAGAACATTCGAGAAGATGAGGAGCATGACCCTGCACCTGTTCAAGTTGCTGCGCACTGGCAGCAGTAGGTCGCCGAGCAAGACTTATGCCCGTTCGTTTCGCAGTATTGCTCGCGCCGCCCATCGGTCCCCCAGCAAGCCTCGTGCTGGGTCGTTTTCGCCGCCTGTCCGTCGGACCCCCCCAATCGCGCTTCGGCTCGCCTCACCGTCCCTCAGGCGACATGGGCTTAGCCATGAGGGCCCGCGAAGCGTATCCTCCCTCTTTTGCGGAATGTCCTCTTCGTAGCCACTGCAGGGCCGTACGAGACATCTGCTCGCCCGCCCCTTCTCCAGAGCCCGCCAGTCTCGCCAGAGGCTTTTTAGGGGAAGATCGTCACTGGCTACCTCAGAACCGCTTCGATAATGTGTGGGCGCGCTGGTCCCTCAATAAAGGAGACATTAGCGCTTACGCGGCCGCTCGTGCGGTACGACTCTAAGAGAAGGCTGTGAAATACGGAGCCCTGCCGCCTGAAGAACGCCCCACTGTGCTGCTTGCGCGAGTTATTCTTCTGCTGCCCCTTCTCAGCCTCTTCTGAAAGTGAAGGGCCAGGAGGCCCAGGCGAGCCAGGACGACCTCTCATCCGTCCCCCCACCATCGTGCAAGACTTGTCAGAAACAAGTTTGGCCAGTGATGCGCACCAGCAGCGGAGCTTCTCACTGCAACAAAGGAATGCCTGTTTCGAACCCCATGCTGCGCTTATTGTGACAATCGGACCCTCGATGGCAGATGGCGCGGAAGTCGCCTAGTCAAAGAGGGGATGGGCTTCGTATGCAGGGCTTGCTGGATTAAGATCAAGTGCACATTGCCCCAAGACTCGGACCTTTGGATCTCGTGGTTTGCCCGCAGATCTGCTGCTTACCCTGGCATCATCCCAGATGGTCAGGAAGGCACAACTTCTTAGACTTCGTTTTCTCTCTCTCTCTCTCTTTTGCTGGTCTGGACCCCTCTTCTTGGCCGTAGGCCTGTCCAGGCTCTCTCGTTCTGGGCCCCCCCACACGGTCTCCCATGACGCCGGTCTCTTCGCACCCTGCGTTCGCTTCTGCACAATTCCTGGAGCAGGTTCGGGGCGCGTCGATTCCGTCCTCAATCGGACTTATGCTGTTTCGGAGCCGTGTTCTCCCATGCATTCTAGTTTCCTCATTCGCCTTCTGGCGCTTCGTGCCTTTCTCTCCCTTGCCGCTTGTCTCTTCGTACTCCTTGCCTCGCCCTGGGGGCCTGCTATCGCTGTCAGTGAATGTACGTTGTGAGTCCACAAATTGTGAGGTCATGTGCCTTGGCACCTCGCGGTACTACGCCCCTACTTGTAGTTGCATCCTCTCTGGCACCGTGCATAGTACTGTATGTCCAGTAAGGGGCTTTCAGCCTGCTCCCTTTCCCCTGAGTTCTATCTCCCCCTCCTCCCCCCTGAGATATGCAATGGCTGCGTTCTGGCGCCCCTTGCAGTCAGCTCGGAATTGTCTTCGCATGAACTTTCCTGGCTTTTTTTGAGTTTGTCATGCTCTGCCGATGCGCCGTCTAGGCGCAGTTTCTTCCTGTCTTGTCCTGTCCCCCCCCCTCAGTACAGCGCACGACCAGCAGCTCAGGCGAGTGTCACTGCCACTTATGCAATTTGCGTTGTCGAATCTTTGTGCTCCAGCTCATGCTCCAATGTGTGCACTGTTGACGAGCTGCTCGCCCAAACCTGTCTTCCAATTAGGGGCTGGCCTTCCCTGCTCTCCCGCTGAGTCGCCCCCATTCGTCTCCACAGTAGCTTTTGTCATGCTTGTTCCGGGGTAGTGCCTGGTGCTGGCGCGAGTGGCGGGTACCCACGCGGTCCCAAGCGCCACCCACCGCGCATGCCTCCGTCCGACGGCGACGACCTCCTCCTCCTCCTCCTTCCCCTCCTACGTCTCCTCCAAAATCCTTTCTCTTCTGAGTAACTCCTCCCAGCCAGTCGGAAGGGCGGGCCGGGCGTTTCGCCTGAGACTTCCTTATCATTTCTGATTCTGAAGCTTGGGAAACGGCAGCAAATTCACCGATGGAGGGCGGGTCGCTTCCAAAATGTGGTTCTCGCCTTAGCGCCGCGCACATTCGCCGTAACATTTGTACGACAGTTCACGGATTGAGGGCGGGTGGTTTTCAAAATGTGGCTCTCGCCCTAGCGCCGCGCAGAGTCGTCTTAAACAGTTGCAAAAGTTCCACGGATTGAGAGCGGCTCCTTTTCAACTGTGGCTCTCGCCTTTGCGCCGCGCGCACCCGTCTTAAAGAATGGACAGATTTTAGCGGATTGAGGGCGGGTCGTTTTCACAATGTGGGTTTCGCCTGAGTGCCGCGCACACTCGTCTTAAGAATTGCAAAAATTTCACAGATTGAGGGCGGGTCGTTTTCAGGATGTGGCTGTCGCCCTAGCGCCGCGCACAGTCGTCTTAAACATGTGCAAAAGTTCCACGGATTGATGGCGGGTCGTTCTCAACTGTGGCTCTCGCCTTTGCGCCGTGCGCACTCGTCTTTAACATTTGCAAGAGCTCCACGGGCTCTCATAGTTAGCGTACCAGAAGCGACGTTTTGGAACGATTCAGGATTGTCAGGGAGCGACAATTACGTTGATTCGCGGTGTTGAAATCCCAGGAATGGTGTTCTGGCGCGATTCAAGACCGTCAAGATGCAAAGGTAAAGTTAATTCGTGGCGTTGAATTCCCGAGAATGGTGTTTTGGCACGCTTCAGGATCTTCAAACGGCTGTCTCCCAACGGGGCACTTTCTTCAGAGGAAATGAATCCTTGTAGGGGCCTATGAAGAGGGAGCTTAAAGGGAGAGTTTATCCAACATCGTTGACGAGACTTGGGTTTGCACTGGTCCTCGTCGTCCTCCTCCTCCTCCTCGTCCGCTCCGCAGTTCTCTGGAAACCTTCACGGAGGCCTCCAGAACCTGGAGAGAGTCAGAATCGTCGATCATCAACCCCTGATCCTTCGGAGATCTGGCGAGGGTTAGGTCGGGCGTGTCCCCCTACACGCGGATTTCGGGCGAAAAATGAAAATAGTCAAGGATATTCACAAATCGTCAAGAAACGGTCGAAGATCGTCCCCGTATTATATATATATATCTTTTAAACAAACAATTTTTGAATAGTCCTCCTGCAGAATGGACACGCCCGACTGAAGGCGAGGGGGAACGCACGGGAGGACCGGCTCAGGGGAGGAGCCATCGAGCTGGAATCGCCGATGCACCGACGATAGATCGGGGATAGCCCCCCCGTAGCGAATCCGCACGGTCCTGGGCGGAGTGGGGCTGCCGGGCCTGTGCCAGAGATCCATGGGCGAC
Organism: Prorocentrum cordatum; assembly: GCA_963575745.1. Lineage (NCBI taxonomy): Eukaryota > Dinophyceae > Prorocentrales > Prorocentraceae > Prorocentrum > Prorocentrum cordatum. The sequence continues at coordinate 30,785 of CAUYUJ010001241.1, forward strand.
GGGTCGGCCCCCACGGACCCGCAGAAGAGGCGTATGAAGAAAAAACGTCTCACGAAGCTACTCCACATGATGTTGGCTGGCCGGGCGGCTATGTCGAGTAGGAGCTGTTGTGAGCCAAACGCCAGACATGGAACATATGACGGCCACGGGGTGCAAACATCATCCAAATCACCAAGGCAGCGCCATGGGCAGGTCCAGCATCATCCAGATAATTAAGGTTGCGTCCACCACCCCCCGTGACCAGGGGGGGTTGACGCATCCACCCCCCCTGAGCCGAAGTACACTATCCCGCCCTGACGTCGCCCCTGAGGGGAGGACGCGGGCTGGCGGCGAGGGACCCGAGGCGGGCGACGCTGGGCGCTGTCGCGATCGCGGAGGTCTTTTGGCGGGCGGGCTGGGCTGGTATTTTTTTGGGGGGGCGGCTTTCTAGGTGACCGAACTCCTCGCGCACCGCGCCTGGCGGTGCGCGACGCGCGCCGACCGTCGACCACCCCCCCACTACTCCCGACCAACCTCCGCTGGGACTCGACCCCCCCCCTGGCAACTTGGTGCGCCGTTGAGAGGTCGCCCCGATGGCCGCTCGGCAGCACCCTCCGCACCCCCCCGACGGCCCGCGCGGTGATCTCGGAATCCCCAACGACCTCACCGCGCGGTCCGTCACCGCACGGCCTTAGGACCTCGGAGGCCCCAACCGCCCGAGACGTCCTCGGAGAACGACTCCGGGCCCAGAACCGCGTGGCGATCCCGCGTCGCTGTCGTCCTCGCCACCCCCCACCCTCCCTCGCGCCAGTCCCCCGCCCCCCTTGGCGCCTTGACGCGCCGTCGAGAGGCCGCCCCGATGGACGCTCGGCGGCTCTTTTGTCCTGTCCCTCCGGAGCGCGGAGAGGGCCCGGCGGGGCGGCGAGGGTCTGTGGGCCTGGCCGGCAGAGTCGCGGCGCCCGGCGGGGTGGCACAGGCGGCGAAACAAGAGGACGGAGGAAGAGGGGGGGCGCGAGGCGGAGGACGAGGAGCGCGAGGAGGAGCGCGAGGTGGAGGGGCATGGCGGGTCTGGAGGAGGAGGCGGCAGGGGGCGAGAAGGACGACGACGATGGAGAGGAGCAGGAGGAGGTAGGAGGACTGGGAAGTAGGAGCTCGGAGGGGGGAGCAGGAAGATGGCAGAGGGAGGAGGATGATATCGATGGAGAGGAGGAGGCGGAGGAGGAGGAGGAAGATGATGAGGAGGAAGAAGAGGCGGCAGGAGGGAGGAGGAATAACAAGCAGAGGCATGAGAGGAGGACGACGACGATAAGGAACAGGAGACTGGAGGGGGAGGAACACAAAGAGGAAAAAACCTGTAAGCCCCCATCTGTCAAAAACCTCGTCTCGACTCATCCGCCACCATGTCGTAAGCACAAATTGGAATGTTCTGAAATGGTTTCGATCCGTCCGTATGGAATATGTACTGCAATCCTTTTACAAGGCCCAGAACCCCGCCTGCCAGATTTCTTGGCGCTCCTCGGCGTTCACGAGGTGTTCAGCGCGACTTTTCCGGAGGGCCCGGGGGCGTAGCTCGGGACATGCACTTTTTGATATGCCCTAGCCCTAAGATGGTTTCTGTGGCCATCCTGGATCACTCTTAGGATGGGGTCCTCCGGGCCCGTCTTGCGAGCCTTCGAGGCCGGCCGAAGAAGGCGCAACTGTGAAAACCCGCTGCGATCTGCGAAACTGTCGCCACTTTCGAAGGCTGCTGGTGGGTCCTGCGGAGTGAGGCACCGCGCGGACCTGTGCGGGACCTCGCCGTCCTTGGGGGGGGCTGCGACATGCGAAATGTCGCCATTTTCGATTCCTGCTGGTGGTTCCTGCGGAATGAGGCACCGCGCGGGCCCGAGCGGGACCTCGCCGTCCCTGTGGGGCTGCGATCTGCGAAACTGTCGCCACTTTCGAGGGCTGCTGGGCTGGTGGGTCCTGCGGAGTGAGGCACCGCGCGGATCTGAGCGGGCCCTCGCCGTCCCTGGGGGGCTGCGATCTGCGAAATGGTCGCAACTTTCGAGGGCTGCTGGTGGGTCCAGCGGAGCGAGGCACCAGGCAGATCTGAGCGGGACATCGCAATCCCTGGGGGGCTGCGAGCCTCACGAATGCCGCTTGCAGAAGTATATGCGTCCATGTCACGTCATCACCTCCGTATAACGTCTCCCAAGCTACTCATGCCCCGCATTGCGCAGGGGTTGGGTACGTCGCCGGGGTAATTTTTGACAAGGACGGCGGGGGTGCCAGCATATTGCTTGCTTCGCACACGCCACCCCCGCCCCACCATCCCTGGCAACAAGACAATACAAAATACACTTTGCATTGAAATCTGGATCATCCGCGGACGCCCTCAGAAGGCCGCCGCTGCCCGCGGAATGCTTGATGGCCCTGGGATTCCGCGGACTGGGCTGCTGCGGGCTGTCGCGGTAGTGGGGCTGCCGAAACTCCAAATTTGGAGGCCGCAGCGGCCGCGAGTGGGCCCTTTGAGCGTTCCCGCTTGATCTCCTGAGGAACGGCCTTGAGCCTCAGGGAGCGGCTGAAGGTCGGGCCGCGTCCGCGCCGCACCTGAAGCGGTTGGCTTGCCATTGTGCTTCGAGGTGGGCATGGGGGCCTCCGAGCGGGTGTCCCCCCTGCATCTGGGCCCCGGCGGTGCTGCGGCGTCCGTTTCGGCGTCGTCGGTCTTGGACTCAGATTCGGGGTCCTCGGAGGCATGCGGGGTCGGAGTTGGCGTCGAGCTGAGCTTTCTCGCGCCCTTGCTGCGTTTGTCCGAGCCATCGGGTTTGCCGCCGCCTGTCCTTCCCCGGCCAGACATCCCCTTGGCCGAGCCTGGCGGCTCATCTCGTGGCCCAGAGGACGCGGCAGCAGAGGGCGCAGCTGCAGAACCAGCGCGCGCCTTCCGCGGGCATCATCGTACAACATCCTCCTCGTATCAGGCATTTTTCAGATGTGGCAGCAGCGGATGACGCAGTGGGATCACCAAGCGCGTCTCGGTGTGCGCCTCCGTCCGCGTCTCCGCGACCCCTCCCTCAGCGTCTCTGCGACCATCATCCCCGCGCCCCCGGCGGTTGTACCTCTTGAGCTCCCTGTTCGAGGAGAGGTCAGGACCACTCGGCGAGGAGACGATCGTGCTCGGGGCTGCTGTAGGGCATGCGCTGATCTTCGGACGTCACTTCCACGTCGGGCGCGACGCCGCCACCGCGGCGTGGTTCCGATGGTATGAATCCCTGTTGGGGACTGGCTGGTCCGGCCCATGGGGTAATTGGGCCGGTGCCCCGGTGCCCCTGGTGTGGAATGCAGCGCGCATTCGCGTGTGTTATAGTGTCCGCGGAGTGTGAAACGCCCCCGTGTCTCTGTGTCTCTGCGCATGGGCGGGTCTGCTTGGAATGCTAGCGTCGCGCCTCCTCGGAGGCCAAGCCTTGCCCGACCCAGCAGTCTAGGTCTTCTCGGGGCAGCGGCGGCGGCCGCCATGCTGGCGGGCCGCCCTAGTTGCTCGGCGCCCCCGCAGGGGCGCGCGAGCGGGCGCGCGGGGCTCGAAAGGGAACTGAAGTGCCAGTGCTGACAAAGCCCCAGCCAACGTCGACCAAGTCGTCGGCCGTGATATCGGTGGCGAACTCTATGCGATGCCTTAGCGCGTCACCACGCGCAGCGTCATCCATTGGCGTCATAAGCGCCCCCCCCCCTCGCGACTCCTTACTCATGGGAGTCCTGAGCGTGTCTCCGCGCGCCCGCCTGAATTGCCCGGGCAGGCAAGCCTGCCTCTCGAAGAGGCTCTTCTGTGGCAGGCGCCGTCTCGGCTTCGGAGATGCCCCCGTCGCGCGTCGCCATCTTGTCCTCGATGTCGCCGTTCGGGAGGTCGAGGAAGAGGGCCGCCAAGGCATGGCCCATGGCCTTGCGCCTTGCAAAAGAGGGCGAGACGCGCCCCGGCCGGGGAGGGGGTCGAGCGCCGGCCAGTCGACGCACTCCGCGTCCTCGACGTTTCCTTGAGCCGCCGCAAGGGCAGCGGCGTCCCTCTTTCCCTTGCCTTTCACGACCTGGTTCTGAAATGATTGTCGCCCCCGCGACGATTGCGCGGCATTCTTGCCAGCGCGGTCCACGGGGTTGAGTTTTCGGCCCCTTCCCTCGCCGGTCGCGCGGCGTCGGCCCCGACCCTTCCCTTGGGGGATTTCCTCATATTCGGCATCCGTCAAGGTCGCGAAAAAAGTCGCGCAACCTTGTGCCGTGCAAACGTTGATTGCGGTGTCCACCCCTGCCGCGCCCCTCGCCCCGTCGGTGAAATGCCCTCCGGATCCTTCGCGTGGGTTTCTTGGTAAATCTCCTCCGTCGACGCTTCGCGTGCTGGTGCCCCAGAAATAAATGCCCGGCGGTCTCCGCGTCTCCTAATCCGCGGGGTAGGTCCGACATGTCTGCGGGCCCGACTCCGCCCGATGGCATCGCGTCGGCGTCGGCCCCAGAATCGAAGGGCGAGTCTCCGTTAGAAGCGGGGCCCCGCAGGGCGGTTTAAGTATCAGGTGCAGCGCAGGAGGTAGGGTGAGAAGGCTGCCCCTAGCTTTGGTGAAATGATGATGATGATGATGATGATGATGATGATGATGATGATGATGATGATGATGATGATGATGATGATGATGATGATGATGATGATGATGATGGATGGCCTCTGCCAGTTCCCTGGCCCTGAGGGGTAGTAGCTGGTGGCGCCGTGGCCTCGTCTGGGCCGCGAGTCATCGGCCCGCGCGTTGACGGGCGCGGCAATTACGTAGGCGCTCGCGTTTCCGCGCCCTGTGGTCCCGAGCAACGCATTGCCAATGCTGCCGGGTGCGCGCTCGGCTAGGTGGCCGTAGCTGCGCATGCGGCCCAGCAGTTCGTCGCATTGTTGCTGGGTGCGTGGCGTTTGGCCATTTAGTGGTCGAGGTACTTGGGCGGCTCTGCCAGGGACGAACCTAACTGCTCTAAAGAGCATTGTGGTAAATAGCTGAAGTTCGGGATAGCAGAACCTACGAAATCGGCTTCAAAGCGGCTTCAAGTCGTGCCATCTCGAACCTGGCAAAGATCGAATCAGTTATTTCGCCTGGTTCGGGCCTGAAATCGATGAGCGCAGTTCTTGAGGTGAGCTGGCGCTCATCCCGTAGGTTCCCAAGTTTGGCGCTCAGGAAAAACATGATATACGTGATGGGGTCAATGTGGACCCTGTGTATTGTCACGCCGTAATCAATGCTCCGTGGTGGGATGCGCGTTGCCACGGTGCGTGCTACATCACCCAGACCAAGTTGCAGGCACGCAGCGCGGCCTGTCGTTGTGGAGTCATGCGGGCGCTTATGACGTTAAGCCACGCGTGAACTTCACAAGTGAACTCGAGAGAGGATGCGGGTCCAGCGGGTTCCCAGTGCGGTCCCCGCGTGGTGTGATCGCCTCCGTCGTTGTGGTTACCGCGTTGCATGTAATCAATAGCGCAGCCAATGCGTAGTCAAATGATACTCAACGTAACCTTCTTCGGGCATTGCGTCCATGTTGGGTCAGTTCTGGTGTCGAATGTTACCTTCGGTATATCCGTCGCCGTAAGACTTTGGATTGGCTGTGGAGGCATGTCCCCGTGCTGATTTAGGAGTATGGGTGCTGCGCTCCTGCGCAAATGGAGTTAGCTTGTTCCCTAGCTCACTATACGTCGGACCCTAGCTCACTATACGTCGGAGCGTACTGACGTAGAGCCGCGGCGCATACGCTCTTAGGTGTAGTCAGGCGGGCGTTAGATTTAGGGGGGATAACGTTACTGCTATTGGCGCCCCCGCCTGCTAGCCAATAGTCACGCTCTGACGTCAGTGGGAGTGCCGGCATACCAAGCCGTGCCGTGGAGTAAGACTGCGATCGACAAAGCTGATCGCATCTTAGGGAGGCCAGCTCCGCGACCAAGTAAAACGAAACGATCGGACCATGGGACGGTAGGTGTAATGTAAAAGGTAAAAGGGTGCATTATTCAGAGGATGATAGATCCTGTTTCCAATGCAATAGTGAACTGATCCACAGTCCGAGCATATAGAACACTGGTGTTTGATCCAAGCACCACTGGGACGCTTGCCACGCTCGCTATCTCAATATCCCAATCCTCTGAGCTACTTTCAGAATCAAGAAGCCCCAGGATGGCCACAAGACGGCTCCAAGTGCTCTCGGAGCCGCCCATGGAGTCAATCATCCTTCAAAGAAATACATGTCACCTTCTTGCCTTTTAGTGTCTGGTGGGCTGCTGAAGCCTCAACATGGCCCCACGAGGCCCCCCTGACGGCCCCAAGAGCGCCCAGAACGCCTCAAGAACGCCCCTAGAGACGGTTTTGATGGTTTTGAAGGGGTACCTGTAGATAAGGGCCCCCCCTTGACCTCCAAGATGGCCCTACAGGGCCCCCCAGAGGCCAGGCTACCTCAGCGAGAGCACCGCCGCTGGCAGCCACAACTCGGCCTCTCCCTGCCTCCTTCGGTTTGTCTCAGATTAATCGCAAGGTCGTCCTCGCTGTTTCGTCGTCCTCTTCTTAGGTCGGGCATGTCCTCTGCAAGCGGATTGTGGACGAAAAACTCAAAGTATCCCGGCAAAACAACCTAACAGCGATGTGTAGGAGCATATCTGGAAGCATTCCCCTTAAGATTCAGATGAGAATCCTGTTGTAGAATTCTGCTGTTCTCGCAGTCGTAGTCGCATTCGCGATGGCAGTCGCAGTGGCAACGACAGTCGCAGTCACAGCCTCAGCCTCAGCCTGCCTCAGCCTCAGCCTCAGCCTGCCTCAGCCTCAGCCTGCCTCAGCCTCAACCTCAGCCTGCTTCAGCCTCAACATCAGTCTGCCTTCAGCCTCGGCCTCAGCCTCAGCCTGCCTCAGCCTCACCCTGCATCAGCCTCAGCCTCAGCCTCAGCCTGCCTCAGCATCAGCCTGCCTCAGCCTCAGCCTCAGCCTGCCTCTGCCTCAGCCTCAGCATGCTTCAGCCTCAGCCTCAGCCTCAGCCTGCCTCAGCCTCAGGCCTGCCTCAGCCTCAGCCTCAGCCTCAGCCTGCATCAGCCTCAGCCTCAGCCTCAGCCTCAGCCTCAGCCTCAGCCTGCCTCAGCCTCAGCCTCAGCCTGCCTCAGCCTCAGCCTCAGCCTCAGCCTGCAGCCTCAGCCTCAGGCCAGCCTCAGCCTCAGCCTGCCTCAGCCTCAGCCTCAGCCTGCATCAGCCTCAGCCTCAGCCTCAGCCTGCCTCAGCATCAGCCTGCAGCCTCAGCCTCAGCCTGCCTCAGCCTCAGCCTCAGCCTGCTTCAGCCTCAGCCTCAGTCTGCCTTCAGCCTCGGCCTCAGCCTCAGCCTGCCTCAGCCTCAGCCTGCATCAGCCTCAGCCTCAGCCTCAGCCTGCCTCAGCATCAGCCTGCCTCAGCCTCAGCCTCAGCCTGCCTCAGCCTCAGCCTCAGCCTGCTTCAGCCTCAGCCTCAGTCTGCCTTCAGCCTCGCCTCAGCCTCAGCCTGCCTCAGCCTCAGCCTGCATCAGCCTCAGCCTCAGCCTCAGCCTGCCTCAGCATCAGCCTGCCTCAGCCTCAGCCTCAGCCTCAGCCTGCCTCAGCCTCAGCCTCAGCCTGCTTCAGCCTCAGCCTCAGTCTGCCTTCAGCCTCGGCCTCAGCCTCAGCCTGCCTCAGCCTCAGCCTGCATCAGCCTCAGCCTCAGCCTCAGCCTCAGCCTGCCTCAGCCTCAGCCTCAGCCTCAGCCTGCCTCAGCCTCAGCCTCAGCCTGCTTCAGCCTCAGCCTCAGTCTGCCTTCAGCCTCGGCCTCAGCCTCAGCCTGCCTCAGCCTGCAGCCTCAGCCTCAGCCCTCAGCCTCAGCCTGCCTCAGCCTCATCAGCCTGCCTTCAGCCTCAGGCCTCAGCCTCAGCCTGCCTCAGCCTCAGCCTGCATCAGCCTCAGCCTCAGCCTCAGCCTCAGCCTCAGCCTCAGCCTGCCTCAGCCTCAGCCTCAGCCTGCCTCAACCTCAGCCTCAGCCTGCTTCAGCCTCAGCCTCTGCCTTCAGCCTCGGCCTCAGCCTCAGCCTGCCTCAGCCTCAGCCTGCCTCAGCCTCAGCATCAGCCTGCCTCAGCATTCAAAATGTGGCCCGGGAATGGAGTTCTGGGAACTCGAAGAGCACGAAGTGGCCTACAGTTGGCTCCGGGCATTCAAAATGTGGCCTGGGAATGGAGTTCTGGGAACTCGAAGAGCACGAAGTGGCCTACAATTGGCTCTGGGCATTCAGAATGTGGCCCGGGAATGGAGTTCTGTGACCTCGAAGACCACGAAGTGTGTAACTGTTGGCTAAAAAAAGTCCCCGGCATCCTCCCCCGGATCGCGCCCAGACCCCCCTGGGGCGTCATGATGCTCTCTTTTGACCCTATACTAGAAACCTATCAGTCTTCGCTGTCAGGTAAAATAGGCAAAACATGCTCCAAAAATTGTCAACAATAATCGAAGAATCGCCCCCAGACTATTTGTTGACCGTTGTAGAGGGACAGGCCCGACTTAATTTTCCTCCCCCCACCCATGGGGCCGTTGGGGGATTTGGCTGCGCCGGCGCCTGGGGGGGTCCTCGTGCCCCTCGCGGTATCTCTTTGCAGATGCAGCTGCAGTTTGATCCCCCCCAGAGGAAACCGCCGCTGGGGGGGGGGATGGCTGCATCCAGTAATTAAGGATCCTGATGCCACCAGCCCGAGGTGGAGGAAGAAGAGGACGAGCAGGAGCAGGAGCAGGAGGAGGAGGAGCAGGAGGAGGAGGAGGAGGAGGGCGACGACGGCGACGAGCTGAGGACGACGGCAAATTGGCAGATTCAGGGAAACGGGACCTGTGGCGGAAATGGGCCCCTGGTCCCTCCGGGGGCCTTCCTCCTGGGACCAGCTCTCTTCGGAACAGGGCGAGTTGAGACAACGGCAGCCCAAGACCGATCCCCAAACGCACCATCTTTTCTTCGCCGCGTCCAGCTGTGGCGGCGAGGGCCCCCGCCGAAGGCCGACCACCGTTGTCTGAACTCGCCCCTCCCCTGCGAAAACCTCGGGACCCCCCATCCCGCAGGACCCCTTCCCTTCACGGCGACGAGCGGCTGGCAGGGGTCAGGGGTTCGGGGGCGTACACGAGGGGAGCGTCCAACAGAAGGGTTCGCAAATCACGGCCCGAGGGACGCGCGCAGCCCAACGGGGGCCAGGGGACGCAGTGGAGTAACAAGAAGGGGCCATGCAATCTGGGGATACATCGTGGCTCGAGCCATGATATTCCCCCCCTCTTTTGAACAGGGTCAGGCCGTCCCCGCATTCCTATGGGCCCACCGCGACATATTCTTAGAACGACAGAGTGCTGTAGTGACAAGCGACGTGCTTTTTTTTGTGACACAGAGCCGATGCAGACAAGACGGCCTCGGCCAGACATGTCCTGATGACATCTCGCTCCGACCACAAAAACAGGCCGTCGATCAGAACATTGTTCGGTGGGCCCACGCGCAACCCAGGGCGCCTCGCCGCTGCTCGACTCTTGGTTCTTGGTCGCCCCCGATCCACGGCGAACGACCAGCAGGGACGCGGCGGCCGGGACGGCCCGGCCGCCCGTTGGTCACCACCCGCAGCAGGCGCGCAGCACCTGCCCCCCCGCCGCGCCGCCGGCCGATCGCCCTTGATCGCCTGGCGTCGCCGCCCACCGCCTGGCGATATCGTCCTCGTGGTGGTGGCGGCGGTCGTCGCCATCGTCGAAGTCGAGGTCGAGGTCGGGGGCGAAGTGGATGGAGCCTCGAAAACCGAGGCTTCCCGACGCTGTGGGGCCTTCTCGGGCCTCCCAGGGGCCCCTCCCCCACGCCGCCGCCGCAAACCCCGATCCCCGAATCTCGAAATCCTCGAGAGCCTCAAATCCAGGTCACCGACTTATTGGCGCATCCCGCCTCGCGGTGCGCGGTGATTCTCTTCGCGCCCTTGCGCCGTCGCCCTGGAGACGGGTCAGCTCTCCGGCCTAGGCCGTGATGCGCGGAACGCGATTCTTAGCAGGGCTGAACCTGAACATTGTTCCCAACCGTCCTGTGGTGTTGGGTCCTCGTTTTGAAGAGACAGCGCCCCGCGTCTCCTTCCTGTCATCTCCTCTTCTCTCCTCCTCCCCCTCCTCCCTCCTCCCACCATGAGTATGAACATGAGCAGGATCATGACCATTGAACGTCATCAACATCGACATCATCATCATCATCATCATCATCATCATCATCATCATCATCATCATCATCATCGTCATCATCATCATCATCATCATCATAGAGCACGCTTTACAGTAGCGGTGATATGTGTAACAAGAACGTTGCAGCAGCGCGATGCGAAAGCGACGTGCGACATGCATACAATCTAATTATTAATTCGGCCTGAAAAAAAAAAACAAATCCCAAAAAGAAGAACCGACACCTGGGCCTGGATGGGGTGGGGGGCAGCTTGGCCTTTAATGGCGATCGATAAAACATGGGGATCGACACAACTGCGCCACTGCTAGATCACCACTGTGCCCGCGCTCCCATGATAGAGCACGCTTTGCAGTAGCAGCGATATGTCTAAGAAGATCGTTGCGGCAACACGATGCGAAAGCGACGGGCGACAGACATAACAAATAATTAATTCGGCTTACGAATCCCGAATCATCCCTGGAAGCGGATGTTCTCTTGGATAGTAAAGGCTTTATGGGGCCGCGTGGCCCTAGTAGGAGCACGTCGGATCGGTGCTAGCGCTCGGCACAACGATGGTAGGCTTGTGCGGTGCGGGTCCAGTTGGCCCCGTTGGGGGCGTGTCCCTCGAGGGCGAAATGGGCGGCCCCCGTGCAAGAGCACACACACACACACCCCTACCTTGGCAACGGCGACGGAGGCGCGAGAGGTCGGATTCGCCCATCTGCCCGCAAAGAAACCGCGTGGTTTTCCTCCACCGAGTGCCGAACTGAAAATTATCTGAAACAGCCTGGAAAACTCCCTCCATCTCGCCCAGTGCCATCATGGCGGGCGTTTTTTTTTTTTTTTTTTTTTGTTTTGTTCTTCTTCTTCTTATACATATGAATATATATTGTTGTTATTATTAGTATTATTATTTTTAGTATTATTGTTAGTATTATTATTATATAAATAGTTGTTTTTTTGTGTTTTTGTTTTGTTGTGTGTGTGTTTGTTTATTTTAAAAAAAAGAATGAGGGTTTTCGATAATCCACTGAACACCATGCGCGTGACACTCACGCGCAAGCCGCACTGCGGCGCGCATCAGCTGCTTCCCTTACTTCACAGTGGCCCTATCCTGTCTACGCAATTCAGGGACACCCACCGGGAACTCCTGTATGTCGGCGATCAGCCCATTCATCACCTCTGGCCGCAACGCGTCGCCCTTGGCCCCGTTCACGAGGTCGAAGTATCAAGCTGGGAACCTGGCGAACTCGGCCGACCGTCCGCAGACCCCCTTTCCGCATAATTAAGACATCCGCGAAGTAGCGCCCCTCCAGACTCGAGTGCCTCCACGGCCCCGGAGCTGAAGCTCGCTCCGCTCTGGCATGGAGATGCCCTGGAACTGCCTCGCGCAGGCGGCCAGTCGGCCGCCCGGCGACGGGCCGCGGGGGCGCTGCAACGGCTGACGCGCCGCCCGTCTCTGGGTTCTGCGCTGCGGCCGCCTGCGCGTTGTCGGCGCTGTCGAGGGTCGCGACCGCGCTGCGGGCGAGAGACTCGGCGGCCAGTTTCAGCGCGACCCTGCCGCCGTCTGAGCGGCCAGCATGCGGATTAGGCACCAGGTGCAGCGGCCCGCCTTCAACAGCCGTTCGGAGCCCATCGGCCTCGCTCGGCCAGCGCGCAGCACGCGCCAGGAGCGCGCCCTCGGTGCCCTTCAGCGGGTCGGGGCGGGCAACGCCCGTGGCCTTGGCAGGAGCGGCCATGGCCGCGGCATTGGCGACCTCGTCGCTGTGCGCGCTGTCGGCCGAGCGGCCAGCCGCGCAGCCCGTCGTCTCGGCCTTGGCCGCGCCGCGCCGTGCACCGCGGCGCGGCCGCGCCCTCTGGGGCCGCCGCTCGCGCCGGCGTTCCAGGCACCGATCGTCTGCAGACCCGCTCGCGTCGGCCGCAGGCCGCTTGGCCCAGCGCGGACTTCGTCTGCTGCTCGTCGTCGCCCGGCTCGCGACTCAGCTCGGGAGAGCACCCCGACGAGGTAACTTTATCCGAATGTGCAACGTCCGCGGCCTGGCCTGCAACGCGGCCTCGGCCGCGAGCACGCGCCGCCCACTCGCGATCGCGGTGGGCTAGGTCGGCTGCCTGCTGAGCTCTACGGTCGCGTCGCCGATGAGGGACAGCCAGCTCGCCGCCGAGATTGGCCAGCGGCGTCTTACCCGCCGTCGAGCCGCAGCCTGAGCTGCCCCCCAGCTCGGCGCCTCGCGCCGAGTCTACAGCGCCGATCTCGGCCGTTGGTCTTCCCGCGGCCGCGGGTGGATCTCCAGCCGCCGCGGGGCTGCCTACCTCGTGCGCCGGGCTGTAGTCAGCGGGGCACTGAGCCAAAAAACCGACGAAACGTTCATGGCGACATTCTAAGTTAATCCCTACCTAGGTCTGCCTAGAAGGGTTCTTACTCTGTAGCTTAAAGGGGCCGGGCAGTGGAAAGCGCCCCGGGCGGTTCCCCCAGTTCCCTGGGAGCCAAGCAAAAGCGACAAAGGTAAAAGCAAACGCGCGGTTCCCCAAGCTGCGCTCCCTGGGTGCCAAGCAAAAGCAAAAGCAAAGGCAAAAGCGAAGGCAAAAGCGAAGGCAAAGCCAAAGCATAGCATAGCATAGCATAGCGCAGCATAGCATAGCATAGCATACCATAGCCTAACCTAGCCTAGCCCAGCATAGCATTGCGCAGCATAGCATAGAGTAGCATAGCAGAGCAGAGCATAGCGCATCAACGCATCCACTAGTGCTGCTGCTATATATGTATATACTTAAATGTGCGTGCGCACGTACGTTCCATGCATGTTGTCCGTCTGTGGGCCATCTTGAGCCCTTAGCGGGGCAACTTGAACCCTTAGGATCCACGAAAATTTCGCACATAACACCGGCCGGGAGACATGAAACCCGACGTATGCCGTGCGAAAGTGTAGATGTAGATGTAGATGTAGGTGTAGGTGTAGATGTGGATGTAGGTGTAGATGTAGATGTATATATGTCGGCGGTGCCCGGTGCGGAGCGAGCCCCCCCCCGGTAATCTCTCCTGGGGGGGTTCGAGCTGGCGCCATTCCTGGTGCGAGCCTGCACGAACCCCCCCGGTAAACCATTCCCGGTGCGAGCCTGCACGAACCCCCCCGGCAAACGCGAACTCCTCTGGTAGGCTGCAGGACCCCCCCCGGTAAGGACGCAGCCCCTCCGTAAGCGGCGCGCTCCCAGCACGCGCGAGCCCCAGCCCCGACGCGCGAATCTTACCAGGACGGGGCGGCGGCATTGCATCCCAGAGCCGTGCCGGAACACGGCGGCACTGCGCGCGGCCGCGCCGTCGACCCCGCCCACAGCGGCTCTTGGGCGCTGCGCCGCGGCCTCTCGCACTGTGGCCACGAGCCCAGCAGTGCGAACAACAGGAGTGCCAGTTCCTCCTCCTGTTCGTCCACCTCCTCCTCCTCTTCCTCCTCCTCCTCCTCCTCCTCCTCCCCCTCCTCCTCCTCCTCCTCCTCTCCTTCTCTTCTTCTCCTCCTCCACCTCCGTTCCTCCTCCTTCTCCTCCTCGCCCTCTCATCCTGCCGTCTCCTCGCCCTCCTCCTCCTCCACCTCCTGTTTTATTTTTCCTCCTCCTCCTCCTCCTCCTCGTCCTCCTCCTGCGTCTTGTTCCTGCTCCTCGTCCTCCTCCTCGTCCTCCCCGTCGTCCTCCTCCTCCTCCTGCCTCTTGTTCCTACTCCTCGTCCTCCTCCTCTTCCTCGTCGTCGTCCCCCTCCTCCTCCTCGTCCTCCCCCTGCCCATTGTCTCCCATTGTTTCCCGCCTCTTCGCGGCGACAGCGGCGGCGGCGGGCGGGAAAAGGGCAGGGGGCAAATATCAAACATCATGAATCGGACAGGATAAGAGAAGCGCGACGCATGAGGTTGGATTGTTTTGCGCCGCCCGCTGGCGGTCGTCTGGGGCGGCGAGGCGCGCCTGCCAGCCGCGCGGGAAAGTGTGGAGATATGGAAACATGGATGCATGAAAATATGGAACGCCTGCAAGTGAAACGCCCGCAGGTCCCCCACTGCGACCCCCAAGCTCACCGAACCGAACCGCTCGCAGATCACGTGGCCAGCCAGCCAGCCAACCCGCCCACGAACAGAACCAGCCAGTTCGAAGGGGACCAGTTCCCTGCGCGGTGTAGTGGCGTTAGGCTTGCAAGACGGTTGATGCGGGGTCGTGGCAAATATGCCCGCCGAGGCGGCCGTGATCGCGCATTTGTGATAGTCTTTCCTATGCGAATCGTGGTAAGATGCCAAAGGAACTTTGGGCTCGTGATCTCCAACACTGATATCGTGGGCTACGTGATCAGCGAAAGAGGGGTTGGGATAAGCCATGGCTAAGACAATGGGCAATCCGCATAGCAAATGGTAAGAAGCACGGGAAGGGATGAGGCCGGCCGGCCGACGTCCATGCGCGGGCGCACGGCAGCGCGCTCCTATTCTGGTTTGACACCAAACAGCCGTTGCCATTTTGCCAATGAAGATGACGGGGGTCGGCAGCATGAGGCGAAGCCTCGGGTATCTTCGCTGCGGCTACCTGAGCTTTGTCAGCCCTCAAGGCTCTCCACTTCCTACTGCTATTACGCAGCGAGCGCCTGGTCTGCGAAGGAAAAACAGCTTTCTCATCGCAGAGCCTCTTGAGCGACCTCCGGGAAGCCGCTTCCGCGAAGCCCTGCCGCCTCAGGTCCTTGATGACCTTCGTTTTGCCCCCGCTGCTCGCGCCCCTCATCCCGTCAGCGGTCCGCAGCACAGTGTCCCGAGATGGCTCGGCCGATTGCTTGCTCATCAAACGTCGCCTCTTCGCCTCGGGAGCAGGAGCCGACGCCGGCACTGGCGGGGGCCGACTGTTCGACCAGACGGCCTCCGACACAGGGCCAGAAATGACGGGGCCAACGGGTCCACGCACGGCGCTTCGCGGAAGAGGTCGTAATGGTCGCCGCTCTTGTGGGGCAAGTGCACGGCGACGGCGCCTTCTCGAAGGGTTCTGGAGGGTCGCATCATCCGCGAGCCGTGGGCCCCCCTCTCGTAGCACGTGATGGACGCAGGGTGCAACTGTTCCATGGCGCACATGGCCACTCCGCTGGCGAAGTACCGCGGGGCCCGGATGAACCGCGCGATCTTCGCCCGCTCGGCGCTCGCATCGAAGCGGGGGTCGTCCTCGAGCTCGGTCCGAAGGGGGAATTCGATGGAAACGTCGCCCACGAAGTGCGAGCGGTGCTCATCGATCCAAGCGGCAATGTCCTGCCGGCATGCCTGGCCCATGACGGAAAGCCGCTCCGCGCCGGGCACTCCCCCCTTGATCCCCTTAGCGGCGTAGGCGGTGGCGCTGAAGAGGCAGCGCCCGTCGTCAGGAATGTTGATCACCTTGGGCAACGCCCCCGTGCGCCTCCGCGCTGGGGGCGGCGGCGGCCGCGCGGAATCTGCCTGGGAGCTGGCGATGTCCACGACGGCCGAGCGAGCGCTGTCCCCGTGGATGGCCCGGCCCGTTGCCTTGGACTGGCCCGGCTCGGCCCCCTTGCGCTCGACCTCAAGCAATGGCCCCGCGGCGCCAACGATCTCGAACGACCCGTCCTCGTACTTATCGTGGATGTCCTTCGCGCCGACCTGCGGGCAGAACGGATAATTGCTTTCAGGTTTGCGAAGGGGGGCAGTGCCCGGGTATGCGGAAGGTTTTGCATCGACCTTCGGGCCGATCTCGCCCCCCTGGCTCGGGATTGAAGCGCGGCCAAGTTTTCAAAGTCAGATCCCCCGAAGTCTCCCGCGCAACTCGTGATCACTGGTGGAATGGCAGCAAGAGAGAAGGAGGATAACGGGAGGGCGACGCGAACAGTTTTCAGAGCTGCGCCCAGCGCGGCGACGAGGAAGCGGGGGGGGAAGGGAGAGCAGGAAAGGTCCCAAGACCAGTTCGAAGGGGACCGGTGCCCGAGATATCGTGTAGCGGCAACAACAATACATGCGAACCATATAGCTATACAATTTGGCCGTGGGCCCACTGAGGTTAGCGTAGCTGGAGACCGCGATCGGGGGCATAATGGATGTGAGATCCTTTATGCGATCAGTGACTCGGATAGTCAACAGTGTTCTGACGCCGGCGCCCTAGGAGCCGAAATCGTTATTTGCCGGTCATATCACAACAAGCGCAACATCATGTCAGCTCTGAATGGAAAGATTCTTAAAGCAACTACATGTCAACACAAGCGCACTATGATCGGCATTATCTTGGTCTTGGGATCCCCCTTTGGTCTCGGACTGAGTATGCCCAACTATGCGGCGCCCCTGGTCCAGTTCGCCCTCAGCGTTTCGGCGCGTGGTTGGCCATCCTCTTCAGGACCTGCCACGACCAACCGCACGGGGCAGGCCGACGCTGTCACGAACGACATCCCTGTTTCCTCTGGGGCTCCTTCGCACGCGCCAAAGTCGCCAGCGTATGTCAAGCAAAGTCACTGGGAATTGCTGTTTTGGCCTTCGAAGAAGGGAGGGAACAACTGAAATGGCAGCGGGGATTCTGTCGAGATGAATGGAAAGGAGCATGACCTGACTCTTCCGGATCCACGCGACGTCGCCCGTGTAGAACACCATGCCCCTGTTGGGCGAATTCCTCGACCACTGCAGCCGGCTGCCAATGTCTATCCGCAGCTGCCTGGAGGACGTCGCGTCGCGGATCGCGTTGACTTGGGTGACGTGGTCGTCAATCAAGTGCTGCGGCGCCCCATCGGCCTCCATCTTCTCCACCATCTCTGCGTAGGCTGCCAGGAATGCGCCCCGATCGACCTGGGCGCTCGCGGCCCCCGTGGCCTGCGTCTGCTGCCGAACCGCCCGGTGCGTGAGCGTGCTGCGGCGAGGGAGAAGCAAACGATAAAGCACCTCTGGGGAGCACGAGTGCCCACCCCTGGAGGCGTTGTTCAAAAGCCGTGGTCGCTGATTGCAATTTCGACCGGTCGTTCGCCAAGCGGCCCAAGACACCGTTCATCCTCTCTGTCATGCCGTTGGGCGCTGGATGTCCCGGCGGGATAAACACAGGGACCGTGCCGAACGTGTTCTCCATCAGTGCGTTGATCACGGATTTGAACTGCCCCCCGTTGTCGCTCCACCACGCTGTCGGGGCGTGGTTGACCACGGACATCGCCCAGTCAAGCAGGAAAGACTGCGCCCCAGACAAACTCGCGGACTCCTGTTCCGAAGGCGCAGCGTCGAAGTCCTTGGCCCACAACTTCCCGCTGGCGAAATCTACTTGCACGAGTGACGTCCAAGACGGCATTGCCTTGGCGGAATAACGAATTTCCTCGGTTCCTGCTCCTCGTGCTCCCCCTGCCCCTCCTCTTCGTCCTGCTCCTCCTCCTCCTCCTCCTCATCCTCCTCCTCTTCCTCCTCCCCCCCCTCGTGCTCCCCGCCCTCCCCCCTCCTCCTCCTGCTTCTCCTCCTGCTCCTCCTCCTGGTGATGCTGCTGCTCCTCTGCCTCCTCCTCCGCCTCCTCCTCCTCCTCCCTCTCCTCCTCCCCCCCCTCCCCCCCTCCCCTCCCTCCCCCTTATCCCCCTCCTCCTCCTCCTCCTCGTCCACCTCCTCCTCCTCTCGTGCCCCTGCTTCTCCTCCTCCCCCCCCCCCTCCTCCTCCCCCTCCCGGCCCAATCCTCCTCCTCATCCTCCTCCTCCTCCCCCCCCCCCTCCCCCCCCTTCTCCTCCTCCGCTTTTTTAGCCTCCAACGAACGTCCCTCGCCATCCCGCCCCCGCCCTCCTCCTTCCGTTTCCTTTTCTTCCTCCTCCTCGTCCTCTGCCCGCCTCCTGCCCTCCAGCTCGTCCTCCACGTCCCGTTCGTCCTCTTCGAACTCCTCTTCCCCCCCCTTTTCCATCCTTCCCCCCCCCCCTCTTCCACCTATTCCTTCCCCGTATTCCCCCTCCTCTCCTTCCTCTCCTGACGCGCGTGAATGGCAGGGCCTTCAAATCGAGCCCGACGACAGCTCGTCCTCCACGTCCCGTTCGTCCTCTTCGAACTCCTCTTCCCCCCCCTTTTCCATCCTTCCCCCCCCCCCTCTTCCACCTATTCCTTCCCCGTATTCCCCCTCCTCTCCTTCCTCTCCTGACGCGCGTGAATGGCAGGGCCTTCAAATCGAGCCCGACGACATTCAGCGCCTCCAATTCCCCAGAAAGGTGTTGGAGCGGCGCGTCTGCGACGCAGGCTCCGCGAGAGGTGCTTCGGCGACGCGTAACGCATCTCGTCGCGTAGAAGGTAGCGCCCAGGTCGAGGTGCGCCCAGCCCCCCATAGCATCGACAAGGGCCCGGCGCAGTCCATCGGCCCCACCGCTGTGCTGAAGGTCCTCATCGCGCGCTTTCTTGAGTAGCTCAAGCTTCTCTTCCACCGCCAGGCCCCCGTCGACCTCGATGCTGGTTATCTGAGAGCGGCCGTGCAAGGTCCGCGCGGCGTTGCTGGCGCGGATGTCATCAGAAGGGGGCGCGCTTGCCGAGGTGAGGATGAATCGTAGAGCCTCTGGCCGAGACTCAAACATGTCCTCGTCGACTTTGTCTGCAGGCACTGGGGGCGGGCCTGGCTTCGCAGCGCGCCCCTTGCAGATGCGGGACTCGTAATCCGCTGAGAGCCACAGGGATCCGGCAAAAGATGCCTTCCCCAACTCGGCGCGGCAAGACGAACACTGCTTGAGCTTTCTCGGGCGATGGCCACTGCAGACGCCCTCCCCAGGGCGTGCCTTTCGAGCGCAATCCACGCACCGCTTGTCGCCGCCGTACTTGAGCTGGGTCTTGGAGAAACTCGCCTTGGCCAAATGCTCTCCGCAGCCCCCGCACGTGAACGCTCCTCTGGCGCACTCCAGCTCGGCGCCGTCGCCGCTCGCGCCGTCTCCTCCCGCGGGCTGCGGGGGCGGAGGGCGGCGGGGCGACGCGCCAGCATCGTCGGGGGGCGCCCCGCCCTCGGACACGGCCTTGCCTGACCGTGGCGGGCCGTTGCTCGAGGCCTCTGCAACGGGGGAAGGGGGCGAGTCGATGCGCCCCGCATCGCCCGAGAAACGACGGAAGGACGCCGCGGGCCAAAGGCGGCCTTGCTCGGCCGCGAGCGCGCGGGCTGCAGATACCGGCGGCGTAGCAGGCGCTGGCTCCGCAGCGCCCGGGGCGTGCCCCGACGGCCTGGGCGGGGCTGGTGGCTGCGCAGGCGGCGCGGCCCCGCTTGGCGCCTGCGCGTCGCCGGAACCCGAAGAAGGTTCGGCAGTTTGCGCGTGGGCGACGAGCATCGGCGGCGCACTTGGCGGCGGAGGCGGGCGGCGAGCGTCAGGCTGCGGCGCGGCCGCGGGCGGCGGCGGGGATGTGTCTGCGGCGGGGTTTCTTCGGAGCACCCTGTCCCTGGCCTTCTTAGCGGCCGTCTCCCTGTAAGGTTCCCACGCTGTAGTTTTGCGCCAATGCACGGCCGCGATGCAATCTTGCAGGGAAGCGTGCGGGGGCAGTTCCCAGAACTCGCAGCGCGCTTTCCAGTCCAAGCTGCTGGCGCCGCGGGCCACAGATGGCGCCTTGTACTGGGCAGGTGCGCGAGGTATCTGCGCCGACACGTCGCCCGCTGCGTCGACGGTCAGGCGCGGCGTGTGCCTGGCGGTCAGGGAGTAGAAACGGGCGGCGTTGAAGCAACTTCGCGACGCGGTCACAAGCTGCGCCGTGCATAGCATATGCGGCTTGGCGTTAAGGGGCCCCGGCATGCGACCCAACTGTTCTTCCGCAGTGGGATTGGGATCTGTGCCCAACAGGCGCTGCAAGGTGAGTGTGACGTTGCGGCCTTCCCCGCCCCGCAGCCCCGCAGGGTCCATGGCGTGCCAATGCTGACGGTTTGAGCATTCCCATCCGCTGGTGGCCACAACGACCACAGGTGCCATCGCCAAGCACTCCGCGTGGCCATCGGGCAGGACGGACACGTCAGCGTCGAGCATGATGATGTTCCCCCCGTGGGGCCTGACGAACAAGTGGAGCACCCCCGCGTGGGATCTGTGGGTGAGGCCAGGCAGTTGCTCTGACAGCGCGGCCGCTGTCAGAACTGGCAACTAACTTATGGCCCGTCTTCTTGTCTTGGCTCACGAACCTCACCGTGAAAGTAGCCTGCGGCTCAAGAGCGCCGACGAAGTGCCGCGCGTCAGCGATGGCACGATCGAGGAGGCCAATGGAAACCCCAGCCGCCATCAAATAAAGAATCGCGAGAGAAACTGCTGGAAGGCGCATGCCAGTGGGATCGTGCGCGGCGTCGGCCGCAGTATCCAACCTTGGGCCAACGTAGATGGGACAAGAAAGAGTGATAGCGATACGACAACAAGAGCGATCAAGAACATTCTAGTTCGCGCGCGCGGGGCGGCCCATGGGAGTCCCCGGACGAAACATCTGCGCATGGGGGGCCCCCCGGCTCATGGGGGGGCCTCCATATGTACATGGGGGCGAGGGCAGCATAACGAGGTACCATGCCATCTGTGCGCCACCCATGACGTGGATGCACGCTCTGCTCGGCACTCGCAGAGCTGATGTGGCAGAATACAATGATAAACATATGTGCAACAACGTGTATTCGCCCAAATGTGAAGAAACCGCATTTCCGGACTTCGTGGACTTGTGCTTCCAGCCTCCTGTCTTGCTCACTTGCACATCGAAAGTGAGTCACGCAACGAACTTGGTCGCAACTGAAAGAGCGGAAGGCTCCCAAGAGACATCCCAAGAGACTCCGCGAGGCTTTCAGAGGGCCTTTGACTCTTCTGATCGCCCTTATCCTCCTCCTCCCCCTCATCATCACCATCATCACCATCGTCATCATCATGATCATCATCATCATCATCACCATCACCATCACCATCGTCAAGACCACCACCATCATCGTCATCATCAGCATCATCAATATCAACATCAGCATCATCATCCGCCTATTCCTCCTCCTCCTCATTCTTCCCTCTCCCCCCGCATCATCCTCCCCCTCTTCCGCCTCCGACTCCTCCTCCACCCCCCCCTTCCCTTGGGGTACGACGGCCTCCCCAGCAATTTGTTCCTCTGTATGCTGCCCCGCTTTCTTGATCACCTCTACTCGCCTGGGCGTCGTTTCTGGATGGGCTGGTGGGGGTGCTTGCCAGCGGCAGGCGGTCACGGTCGGGCCGCGGCCGCGACGATGGGGGCGGGCGCGCGCGGGGCCGCGGTCAGGCGGCGGGCAGCGGCAACCCAGGGCGTCTGAGGAGCCAGGGCGTGCAAAACCAGGGAGACTGCCGGGCAGCCCCTGAGGTGAACATGCAACGGCACATCCCAGGAGTCTGAGAGGTCAGCCACCGAGGAGAGCCGAGCGCAGCCAAAATGGCGCGCTAGGCGTTCCCACTGTGAACGAAACGAACGAACAGAGGTAGGGGGCGATTTCCGTGCGGGACGTCAATCCAGGGAGTCTGACGGGCATGGGCAGACTGACGCTGGCGACGCAGTCCAGCGGGAAAAGTAAACTGACGGCGCCAGCGAACCGTCGCGACGTCAGAACTCGCATCCAGGGAGTAGAAGCCTAAATCGCCCGAGGAAGGACCTTCCACTGCTGAGATGCGCCTGGGTCCAAGGGGCCAGCGATCTGGTCAGAACGCAGCAAGGTGCACGAAGCCCCACGGTGAGAACTCGTTGGTCGCTGAGAAGTGCACCGATCAATGCGACACAGCGCCGCCCACACGCCTACGCATGGTAGCACCCGAGGGACGGGGCCGTCGCATGCCCAAGACGCGTCCCTCACAGCCACATCGTTCCAGGGGGCACGGCTGAAGGCCGTAGAAGCTGGTAGAATCCAGGGAGTGGCGCAGTCTACGGACAGACGAAAACCGCCGGATCGCCCACAACCGCGCGCCAGGCTGGGCCTAGCAGGCGAAAACAACTACAGTGAGGCCAGGGGGCCCGGGTCCACGCGCAACCGAGATTGCCGTGTGGACGATATTACTGGCACGCGCACTTGTATCCAAAGGCAGGAAGTGCGCGTGCCAGGGGGGGCGGCAGAAAGCCGCAAGCAGGTAAGGGGAGAGGAGCAGGAGGGCGAGGGAGGGGAGGCACGGGGCGATCCAGCAGCGGCGATCGGAGATCTGGCGAGATCGACCCGATCAACCAGGGGACCGGCCCCGACAGCGGGATCGGCAGAGATCCTGGTAGCGTTGGGCGCGCGAGGCAGTCCCGTGGACCACCCAGGCGTCGTCCCCAGGGAAGGCCGATTACGACCGAACGCTTCAGAGGAAGAGCGTGCCTCCCTGCGGCCACTGCTACCAGGCTCACCCGTCTCTTCCTCCTGGCTGAAGGCCAGTCTCTTCTGTGAGGTTTGCTGCGCGGGGGCTGGGCGCGACACTGGTGTCGGCGCCCGTACCTCCAGGGAGAAGGGCGTCAGGGGTCCCAGGAGGGTCGAGGTCGCCCCCCCTCGTGGTCACGGCCTCGGCGCCTCTCTCTAAATCCATTGGAACTGTTTCTGGATCCTGAGCTGAAGGCTCGTCGCTTCTGCGGTGGCCCAGAACGCCCTGGGCCCTCGAGCTGAAGGCACGTCCAGCGCGGGAGTCTCGAGCGGAAGGCTCGTCACGTCCGCGACGGTCCGACTGGGGGGCGGGTGGCTGACGAAAGTCTTCGGGATAACGGGCGTGTCCAGGGAGTTGACTGGTCGTTGCATCGACCCCGGCGCCGAGGCGTCCGCTTGGGGTGCCCCAGGCTGCTGGGTCGATCAAAGCTGCTGTCTCGCTGGGAGCTCCTCGGGCTGAAGGCCCATTCTCTGCGTGCTCAGCGTCGTCAACTCCAGGAGCGGCGGCAGGCGAGCGGCGCCTCCCGTCGCCGCTCGTGGCCACCTGCCCAGCGGCACTCTCGACGACCATTGGGGCTGTCTCCGATTCTCGAGCTGAAGGCCCTCTTCTCAAAGGTTGCTGGCTGTGCCTTGGAGCCTCGAGCTGAAGGCTCGTTCTGCTGTATCGCAGGTCGCTACGAGGGCTGAAGGCCCGTCTTCTATGTCCGTTCTGCTGCCTCCCGATGCGCCTTGGGCTCTCGAGCTGAAGGCTCGTTCAGAGCGAGTATCTCGAGAAGAAGGCTCGTCACTTCCGCGACTGTCCGACTGGGGGGCCGGTGTCTGACGAAAGTCTTCGGAATTCCAGGAGTGTCCAGGGAGTTGACTGCTCGATGCATCGCCCTCGGCTCCGAGCGGCCCGCTTGGGGCATCCCAGGCTGCGGGGCCGGTCAAGGCTGCTGTCTCTCTGGGAGCTCCTCGGGCTGAAGGTCCATTCTCTGCGTGTGCGATGCCGTCAACTCCAGGAAGGGCGGCAGGCGCGCGGCGACTCCCGACGCCACTCGCGCCCGCCCGCCCAGCAGCACTCCAGAGGACCGCCGGTGCCGTCTCCGAATCTCGAGCTGAAGGCTCGTCGCCTCTGAGGTTGCCGGATGTGCCTTGGAGTCTCGAGCTGAAGGCTCGCTCTGCTGCATTACTGGTCGCCCGAAGGGCTGAAGGCCCATCATCTACATCCATTCTGCTGCATCCCGCTAGTGTCCAGGGAATTGACTGGTCGCTTCATCGACCACGGCGCTGAGGCGTCCGCTTGGGGCGTCCCAGGCTGCTGGGTCGATCAAAGCTGCTGTCTCGCTGGGAGCTCTCGGGGACGTGGGCGGAATGCGCTCGGTCCGGCTCGTCCATTCTGAAGCAGAGATGGGGGTGGAAACGGGAGTCCGGGGGGGGGGGGGGCAAAGGGAAAGGAGGTGGTGGCCGACAGCCCCGGCGGCTGGCAATGTGATAGCTTGGGCTCATGCCGCACGCCGATAGGAAGGAGGGGCGGCCAGAGTGAAATGAGGTGAAGCAAGGGCGGGCGCTCCCGCAGCTTAGGTGACGACCTTCCACTGTTTCTGGTCCATCTTGGGTGCGCGGCGAACAGCGTGGCCCTTCGCCGCCTGGCGCCCCCTGCCCGCGCCGTCACTTTCACCCAGGTACCGAAGCCGCGCCTGCGCCCAGTCAACGCCGAGGTCCAGTGCGTCGTCCATGGCCCGCACGTCACAGTTATGGTAGCGGAAGGACGACAGGAAGTTGACGCACGTTTGCTGGTCGTGCCGCCGCGGTCGAGCGCGCCATTGCAGCTAGGCGAGGCGTGCTGCTTGGCGAACGCGCGCCAGGCGCCTGTGAACCTCGCTCCCAGGAGGCCTGAAGCAGCTTTATCGTCTCGCCAGGTGTCTCCCCGGGGAGGTCCCACTGGATGTCGCCGATTTTCATTTTATATAGCTGCTGTCCCGTGTCTGGGTCTAAAGGTTCTGGACAGTGACGCGCGGCGGGACCCCCAACCAGGGGCGGGGTGGTCAGCGGCTGGTCCTCGGCGCGGCGCCTGCTGCTGCTTCTGCGGCTGCTGCTGCTGCTGCGTCCGCCGCCTGCCGTCTGCCGCCCACCCGACCCGCCAGCGCGGTCGGCGTCGCTGGCCAGGTTTCGGCCCAGGGGCAGCGGGGAGACTGGAGGGTGGCCAGTCACAGAGGCTAGGCAGGGCGTCCACCCGCTGCCACGAAGACGCGCTGGGGGAACGTGCCGGCCGCGCTGCCGGTGCTCCTCGGCGCTCGAGCTCGCGCCCTTGCCTGGGAGGGAGGGGCCAGGGCAGGTGGTGTCAGCCAGGGGAGTGAGGCGGTGGGTGGTTGTCTGTTCCTGTTCTTGCCCGTGCCCCCTTTTCTGCGCTGGCGTTACTTCCGCGCCCTCCCCGTGGGCGGCCGGCAGCTCCTGCTCACCGGGCTCTTCCGGCTCCTGCTCCGTATGCTGCTCACGTACGCTGCTCTGCGACTGTTCCGACTGGTTGGGCCCGCCGCCGGAATCGTCTATGGCTTCGCGGGGCGCGGCGGCAACTGGCGCACGGAAGTCTGGCGGGGACTTGCAGGTTGGCGCGGGCCGCACGGTTGGCCGCCAAGTAAAGGCCGAGTCGCCTCCAGCAGCTGGGGCTGAAAGGACTGCTGCACTGTGGTAAGCGGGGGCAGGCCCCTCCCGTTGACGCTCGCCAGACCCGCGCCCGCCCTCGCCCACGAGCGCGCCCCCGTCTGTCGCAGCGTGACTTTCGTCAAGCGTGGGAGTGCTGCGGGTCGCACCTGGCCCAGGCACGTTGTCAGACACCGTTTCTTTCGCCAGGGCGGGGGTCGCCTTCCTCAGCGTGGTCCGGCCTTCGGGCGTGAGTGGCTGCGGCTCGCTGTCCGTTCGGGCGGATTCGCTGACAGGGGAACGAGGGCGAATGGGCGCGAAGGGGCTTCTCCCGACAAGCTGGCAGATGGCCTCGATGTCCTGCCTCTGCAAGGCGTGTTCGTGGTTACCCGGCAAGGGGTCTTCGAGAGTACCAGGGGCGGCGGCGGGCGGAGTCCCAGCGGGGCGTTGTTGGGTCTCGCCGCCAACCAGCTGTGTCGACAGCCCCAGGCTTTGCAAGGGGTGGGCTCCGTGTCGACCGTCGGCCACGGGGATGGCCTCGGAGGCGCTGGCTGGAGGGTCGGTGCCGGTCGCAAACACGCGCCCGTCTGTGGCCCGCACGCACGCGCGCTCCGGTGTGAACTCCTGACCCTCGATGCTGCGAGGAGGCTCGCGATAACCTCCACCATCCGCTCGGGGAGGCGTCGTGGAACTCTTCTCGGGAGGAGGCTGGTCATCGACTGCGGGCGCCCCCTCAGCAGCAATCCCACCTGTCGCCAAGATACTGTTGCCAGGGGGGGGGGCAATGGGCTACGACCTCGCTGGAAGCTCCTCGGGCTGAAGGCCCGCTTTCTGCGTGTTCGGCCCTGTCAAATCCAGGAGAGGCGGCGGGAGAGGAGCACCTCCCGTCGTAGCTCGTGGCCACATGCCCGTCGGCACTCTCGGCAGCCCTTGGTGCCGTCCCCGATTCTCGAGCTGAAGGCTCGTCACCTCTGAGGTGGCTGGATGCGCCTTGGAGTCTCGAGGCCCGCTCTGCTGTGTCACAGGGCGCTCCAAGGGCTGAAGGCCCATCTTCTATGTCAATTATGCTACCTCCCGCTGCGTCTTGGACCCTCGAGCTGAAGGCTCGCTCCGTATGAGAATCTCGAGCTGAAGGCTCGTCGCGTCCGCGCCTGTCTGACTGGGGGGCGGGCGGCTGACGAAAGTCTTCGGGATTAAGGGAGTGTCCAGGGAGTTGACTGGTCGCAGGATCGACCATGGCGCTGAGGCGTCCGCTTGGGGCGTCCAAGGCTGCTGGGTCGATCGAAGCTGCTGTCTCGCTGGGAGCTCATCGGGCTGAAGGCCCGTTGTCTGTTCGAGTAGTGCTGTCAACTCCAGGGAAGGCGGGCGCGTGGCGACTCCTGTCGCCGCTTGTGGCCACATGCCCCGCAGCGCCCCCGAAGACCATTAGTGCCGTCTCAGGTTCTCGAGCTGAAGGCTCTTCATTTCTGATGTTGCTAGATGTACCTTGGCGCCTGGAGCTGAAGGCTCGCTCAACTGTGTCAAAAGTCGCCCCAAGGGCTGAAGTCTCATCTTCTATGTTCAATTCGCAGCTGAAGGCTGCTTCACTCAGCGCAGGCGCATCCAGGAGGGGAAGTTCGGCGGAGTGAAGGCGCAAGCCTCTGCTAAGCGAGTCGGGACAACGGGCAGGCGTCTGCCTGCCTCCCCTCCCGACGCCCTCGCGAACACCCCCTGGGGTGGGGGGGGCAAATCCATAGCCCCCCCCCTCCACGTCGCAACGGCCCCTGGGTCGAACGTCGAGGGCATTCCTCTGGCAATCGCCAGTGTGCGGACCACGCGGACCTGGGTCCGCGGGGGGATTCGCTTGTTCAGGAGTGGGGTCCTCGCCCCCCGTAATCCTGGCATCGCCGAGGGCGATCCAGCTCTGCCCAGCACCGCCTGGAGAGAAGGAGATTGGGCGCCCAGCAATGGGCATGGGAAGGGCTGGGGTGAGAGAGGGGGATAAGCTAGGCGGGAGGGCATCATGCCTGCCGTTATCAAATCCAGGGAAGCGACTGAAGGTCGCAATATCAACGTGCATCGCGGGGTTGAACGCATCACCCCCTCCTCCCGTTTGGCTGAAGGCCAACGGTTCTCGTGTGCATGTGGCGTCGGCGGAAGCGTTCCCGTTCCAGGGAACAAGGGGCGACGGCTGCCCTGGCGGGATGGTGTCCTGTGATCCGGGGTGAGGATGCCTTGAGTCAGCCAGTCCGCTGGCCCCAAAGTCGTCGACTGGCGACGCGGTCGTCGTCTCTCCAGGGATGTCAGGACCTGGATCTCGAGCTGAAGGCTCGTCACTTCTGTGATTGCCGGATGCGCCTTGGACCCTCGAGCTGAAGGCTCGTTCCGCGTGAGTATCTCGAGCTGAAGGCTCGTCACATCCGCGACTGTCCAACTGGGGGGCGGGTGGCTGACGAAAGTCTTCGGGGTTACAGGAGTGTCCAGGGAGTTGACTGGTCGTTGCATCGCCGTCGGCGCCGAACAGTCCGCTTGGGGCGCCCCAAGCTGCAGGATCGTTCGACGCTGCCGTCTCGCTGGGAACTCCTCGGGCTGAAGGCCCATTCTCTGCGTGCGAAGTGCTGTCAACTCCAGGAAGGGCGGTGGGCGCGCGGCGACTCCCGTCGCCTCTCGTGACCACGTGCCCAGCGGCACTGGACGCGTCCAGAGAGGGTGGTCGGCGGAGTGTGG
This sequence comes from Prorocentrum cordatum, assembly GCA_963575745.1. NCBI lineage: Eukaryota > Dinophyceae > Prorocentrales > Prorocentraceae > Prorocentrum > Prorocentrum cordatum. The sequence goes on from CAUYUJ010001241.1 coordinate 58,546, forward strand.
GCGTGAGCCAATGGGATGTGGATCGGGGACGTGGGCGGAATTCGCTCGGTCCGGCTCGTCCTTTCTGGAGCTGTGAGATATGCCAGTGGAGACTCCACCATCCACTCGGGGAGGCGTCGTGGACCTCTTGTCGGGAGGAAACTGGTCTCCAACCACGGGCGCTCCCTCAGCAGCACTCCCACCTGTCGCCACAATACTGCTGCCATGGGGGGAGCGATGGAGAACGAGGTGGTGGCCGACGGCCCCGGCGACTGGCAATGTGATAGCTTGAGCTCGTGCCGCCACAGGTTGAGCCCCAACCGCTTGAGCATCAACAGATAGCGCCCCCGAGATACTGTTGTCAGGGGAGGAGCAATGGGATGCGAGGTGGTGGCCGACAGCCCCGGCGACTGGCAATGTGATAGCTTGACCTCGCGCCGCACGCTGATAGGAAGGAGGGGCTGTACCTCGACTGTCCAACCGGGGGGCGGGTGGCTGACGAAAGTCCTCGGGGTTGCAGGAGTGTCCAGGGAGTTGACTGGTCGTTGCATCGCCGTCGGCGCCGAACAGTCCGCTTGGGGCGCCCCAAGCTGCAGGGTCGCTCAGAGCTGCTGTCTCGCTGGGAGCTCCTCGGGCTGAAGGCCCATTCTCTACGTGCGCAATGCTGTCAACTCCAGGAAGGGCGGCGGGCGCGCGGCGACCCCCGTCGCCGCTCGTGGCCACGTGCCCAGTGGCACCCCCGACAACCATTGGTGCCGCCTCCGATTCTCGAGCTGAAGGCTCTTCACCTCTGTGGTTGCTCGACGCGTCAGTCTCTGGTTCTCGAGCTGAAGGCTCGCCCTTTCTGAAGCTGTGAGATATGCCTATCGCATCCGCTCGGGGAGGCGTCGTGGACCTCTTGTCGGGAGGAGACTGGTCTCCAACCACGGGCGCCCCCTCAGCAGCACTCCCACCTGTCGCCGCGATACTGTTGCCATGGGGGGGGGGGGCAACGGGGGTATGAGGCGGTGGCTGGCGGCCCCGGCGACTGGCAAAGTGATAGCTTGAGCTCGTGCCGCCACGGGTTGAACCCCAACCGCTTGACGCTGATAAGAAAGAGGAGCTGTAGGAACGCCTGTCTGCCTGTCTCTGATGCACGAAACACCGTCCCTTCCAGGATGCGCGTCCGCAACGTCCCTGGACCACTGAGCTCTCGACCCCGTCCAAACGCCCTGGACCCCGGAGCTCTCGACCCCATCGCCGCGCCCAGGACCCCTGAGCCTGCCAGGTGTGTGGCAGCTAACGGCTGCACCGGCAGTGGAAGAAACTACAGGGAAGGACGTGCCGTCGTTTGAAGTGACTCCAGGCTGGCAGCTAACGGCTGCACTGGCGGTGGAAGAAACTCCAGGGAAGCACGCACCGTCGTATCTCCCAGGACCCACAACCGAAGTGTCATCGAGTCTCTGAGCTCTCGACCCCATCCCAACACCCAGGACCCCGGAGCTCTCGACCCCATCTCTGAGTCCAGGAGCCAGGAGACCGCCCGGTGTGCGCCCGGCGGGGACTCCTTCGCCGCCATCCACGAGGGACAATCCAGCTTGGCAGCAAACGGCTGCATCCACATCCGCCGGTGGGGCGCTGCTCCTGCGGCTGCTGCTGCGGCTGTTGCTGCTGCTGCTGCTGCCCTACTGCTGCGGCTGCTGCTGCTGACTTGCTGCTGCGGCTGCTGCCGCTGCTGCAGCCCTGCTGCAGCTGCTGCCGCTGCCCGGCTGCTGCGGCTGCTCGCCGAGGGCCGCGGCGACGGCCGCCGCGGCCACGGCGCCGCAGCCGGCCGCCCCGGCGGCGAGGCCGGCGGCACGGGCCAGGGCCGCCACGGCCTCCCAGAGGCCAGCGGCGGCGGCGGCCTCGCCGGCGGCGGCGGCGGCGCAGCAGGCGGCCGCCGCGGCCGCCTGAGGGGGAGCTGCGGCCGCAGCGGGGGGGGGCCCAGCAGCGGCGGCCGCGGCCGCGGCGGCACCGGCCGCGCCGCCAGCAGCTCCAGCCGCGCCAGCAGCCGCGGCGCCGCTAGCTGCGGAGGCGCCGGCGGCGCCTGCGGCGCCCGCGGCGCCGGCGGTTCCAGCGGTGCCCGCGGCGCCCGCGGCGCTCGCGGCGCCAGCGGCGCCCCCGGCGGCGGGGGCGCCAGCGGCGCGCGCGGCGCAGGAGGCGCAGGCAGCCCCAGCGGCGCCAGCGGCGCCCGCGGCGCCAGCGGTTCCAGCGCCGCCCGGGCCGGCAGCCAGGGCGGCCGCAGAGGCCGCCGTGGCCGCGGCCGCGCAAGCGGCAGCGGCGTCAGCGGCCGCGGCGGCGGCGCGCGCGCCCGCGGCCGCGGCGGCGGCCGCGGCGGCGGCGCCGTCGCTGGCAGCCGCGGGGGCGGCAGCGCCGGCGGCGCCAGCCGCGGCAGGCAGGCCAGGGGGGCCGCCGCAAGCGGCAGGCCCGGCGGGCCGCAGGCGAGCCGGGGCGGCAGCGGCGGCGGCGCGGCAGGCAGCCTCGCGCCGCTGCCGCCGCCGCCGCGCCGACGGCGACACCATGGCGGGGCGAAGCGGGAACGCGGAGGGGAGGCCCCGTCCGCGCTCCCGCAGGAGGGGGGGCCGAGGGCCAGGGGCAGGCCCCCGGCCGCGGCCCGGCAAGCCAGCTCGGCACCTCGAGCCAGAGCGGCTTGAGCCAAAGGGCTTGAGCCAGAGGGGCTACGGACTGGTGGGGATACGCGAAGCGTCAAGAATTTAGCTTGAGCTATCCTGACCCCATACTGGGCCGTGTGGGGTGCATCTTGGGGCCATCTCTGGCTCTCTTGAGGCCATCTTAGCGGTCTCAGCCATCGTGGCCCCTTGGAGGCCATCTAAGCACTCTTGGACCGGGAACGGGGGGTCCTGGAGCCCCGGTGCCGACATGGAGACAAATGGGGCCGGCCCCCCTCGGGGACCTGGAGCCCCTATATAGATGAAGAATATGGGTGTTTATGCACGCAGAGGTGGCAGACTACAATGATAAACATCTGTGCAACAGCATGTATTCGCTCAAATGTGAAGAAAGAGGATTTCCGGACTTCGTTGACTTGTCCCTCCAGCCTCCTGTCTTGCTCACTTGCACATCGAAAGTGAGTCATGCTACGAACTCGGTCGCAACTGAAAGAGCGGGCGGCCATGCAAAACGAACGCGAAATGCTGCGCAAACGTGCATCACACATAAAACGAACAATACCGCGAACAAACCTCCGTGCATCAACAGAAATAGGTAACCAAAAAATCTGTAAACAATCTGGAGGGATTCGCTCGACCCAGCACACTCTGGAGTGTCGGACACTGACTCCACACTCGGAGACCCTCGTCTCAGGTTTAGCTTGAGACGCTATGTGGCGCCTGCAAGCCACCTGCAGGCGGACGTCACCTGCAAGCCAGCATTGCAGCCTGACGCGCCTTGGCGCGAACGGCACGCACACTGAGGCGCCGACCCATTCCCTTTCTGAACATTCGAACGCCAACAATGAAACTCCGCCACCCTGTCGCAGGCTTCTCTCGTTCCTCAGATCGGAGCTTGGGGGGAGGGGGGCAAAGGGAATGGGATGGATCGGCGAAGAACAAGCTGAATCAGCATGGAGATTGGATGCCGCTCAGATTCTATAGGCACTGCACCCCTCTCCCTTGCGCGCTCCGCGCGCCAGGGGCGGCGCTGAAGGCGCCGCCACGGGTCCAGCGCAGACTGTCGGACATTGACCCCGCACTAGGAAATCCTCGTCTCAAGTTTAGCTTGAGACGCTATGTGGCTTGAGCCAAAATGGCTTGAGCCAAAATGGCTACGGACCGCCTCGGAGGCTATCTTGAGCTATCTTAACCCCATACTGGGCCGTGTGGGGTGCATCTTGGGGCCATCTTGGGCTCTCTTGAGGCCATCTTAGCGGTCTCAGCCATCATGGCCGTCTTGGAGGCCATCTAAGCACTCTTGGACCAGGAACGGGGGGTCCTGGAGC